>JAJPUD010022117.1:612-21293 GCA_023553655.1 Myrmecobius fasciatus | reverse complement strand
ATTCAATGATACAGGAGAATTTCACTTATTTCTAATGAAAAGACCAGATCTGAACAAAAAGTTTGACCTCCAAATAGAGAACTCAAGAGAAGCATAAAAAGGTAAAAAGGAAAGAACTCTTGAGAACTATATTTCTATTATAGGTATCCTTAAAGAATGGGGGTATAATTTGATTTTTCTTTGATAATAATGGAAAAGAAATTAGAGGTGGAAGGGATACCATACTAAAAAGAAAAAGGGGGGAAAGAAGGCAAAATAAAGTAAAAATAAAGGAGGTAAAATAAGGCAAAATCTCATAAAGAGACATAGAAGATCTAATATAATTGAGGGAAAGAAGGGAGGGCGATGAGTATTGTGTAAACCTTATTCTCATTAGATTGGACTCAAAGAGAGTATATCAGACACATTTGGCTTCAAAGAAAGGCCTGACCCTCCTTGTGGGAAGGTAGGAGGGAGGGGAGAAAAAGAAAGGGATAAACTAATAGAAGGATTAGGGGAAAGGTATAAAGGGGAGGGAGAGACTCTAAAGGGAGGAGGATTATTGGTGGGAGGTGGTCATCAAGAGCAAAGTACTGGGGAGGGGGGAAGGGAGAGAGGGGAAAGGAAAGAGAAAATCATAACTCTGGGTAAATAAGATGGCAGGGAATACAGATATAGTTATTTTAACTGTGAATGTGAATGGGATGAACTCTCCCATAAAACAGAAGCGGGTAGCGGACTGGATTAAAAGCCAAAATCCTACAATATATTGTTTACAAGAAACACTTCTAAAGCATAGCGATACATACAGAGTGAAGGTAAAGGGCTGGAGCAGAATCTTCTATGCTTCAGGTGAACAAAGAAAGGCAGGGGTAGCAATCCTTATCTCGGATCAAGTAAAAACAAAAATAGATCTAATTAAAAGAGATAAGGAAGGAAACTATATTTTACTAAAGGGTTCCATAGACAATGAAGTGATATCAATACTAAATATATATGCACCAAGTGGTATAGCATCCAAATTCCTGGAGGAGAAACTAACAGAGATGCAAGGAGAAATAGACAGTAATACTATACTAGTGGGGGATCTCAACCTTGCTCTCTCAGAATTAGATAAATCAAATCACAAAATAAATAAGAAAGAAGTTAGGGAGGTTAACAAAAGGCTAGAAAAGTTAGGCATGATAGATCTCTGGAGGAAATTGAATGGTGATAGAAGGGAGTATACTTTTTTCTCAGGGTTTCATGGAACTTATACAAAAATTGATCATGTATTAGGGCATACAAACCTCACAATCAAATGCAGAAAAGCAGAAATAGTAAATGCATCCTTCTCAGATCATGATGCAATAAAACTCACATGTAATATAAGGCCAGGAGAAAATAGACCACAAGTTATTTGGAAATTAAATAATCTAATCCTGAAGAATGAATGGGTGAAAGAGCAAATTATAGACACAATCAAAAATTTCATCCAGGAGAATGACAACAATGAGACAACATACCAAAATTTGTGGGACACAGCTAAAGCGGTTATAAGTGGTAATTTTATATCTTTAGATGCTTACTTGCATAAAACAGAGAAAGAGAAGATCAATGAACTGGGCTTACAATTTAAAAAGCTAGAAAAAGACCAAATTAAAAACCCTCAATTAAATACCAAATTGGAAATTCTGAAAATTAAAGGGGAGATCAATAAAATTGAAAATAAGAAAACTATTGAATTAATAAATAAAAGTAAGAGTTGGTTTTATGAAAAAACCAACGAAATAGATAAGCCTTTAGTTAATTTGATTAGAAAAAGGAAAGAGGAAAATAAAATTATTAGTCTCAAAAATGATAAGGGAGAACTTTCCTCCAATGAAGAGGAAATTAGAGTAATATTTAGGAGTTTCTTTGCCCAACTTTATGCCAATAAATTTGATAATGTAAATGAAATGGAGGAATATCTACAAAAATATAGATTGCCAAGGTTAACAGAAGAGGAAATAAACTATTTAAATAGCCCTATTTTGGAAAAAGAAATAGAATAAGCTATTAATCAACTCCCTAAGAAAAAATCTCCAGGGCCAGATGGATTTACATGTGAATTTTACCAAACATTCAAAGAACAATTAATCCCAATACTATATAAACTATTCGAAAAAATAGGGAAAGAAGGTGTACTACCAAATTCCTTCTATGACACAGATATGGTGCTGATAGCTAAACCAGGTAGGGAGAAAACTGAGAAAGAAAACTATAGACCCATTTCCCTAATGAATATTGATGCAAAAATTTTAAATAAGATTTTAGCAGCAAGACTACAGAAAGTCATCCACTATGACCAAGTAGGATTTATATCAGGAATGCAGGGCTGGTTCAATATTAGGAAAACTATTAGCATAATCAATTATATTAATAACCAAATTAATAAAAACCATATGATTATCGCAATAGATGCAGAAAAATCCTTTGATAAAATCCAACACCCATTCCTATTAAAAACACTGGAGAATATAGGAATAAATGGGCTTTTCCTTAAAATTATTAGTAGTATCTACTTAAAACCTTCAGCAAGCATCATATGTAATAGAGTCAAACTAGAACCATTCGCAATAAGATCAGGAGTGAAATAAGGCTGCCCACTGTCACCATTATTATTTAATATTGTCTTAGAAATGTTAGCTTTGGCAGTAAGAGAAGAAAAAGAGATTAAAGGAATTAGAGTAGGTAATGAGGAAACCAAATTATCACTCTTTGCAGATGACATGATGATATATGTAGAGAACCCTAAAGACTCAACTAAAAACTACTAGAGGCTAGTGTGGAAGAAATTAGGGCTTGACCCACATCTAACACCACATAACAAGATGAGATCTAAATGGGTTCATGATCTGGATATAAAGAGTGATACTATAAGTAAATTAGAGGAACGCAATATAGTTTACCTCTCAGACCTATGGAGATGGAATAAATTTATGTCCAAAGAAGAACTGGAACTTTTAATTGAAAACCAGATAGATAACTTTGACTATATTAAGTTAAAAAGTTTTTGTACAAACAAAATCAATGCAGACAAGATTAGGAGGGAAGCAATAAATTGGGAAATCATCTTTACATTTAAGGGTTTTGATAAAGGTCTCATCTCTAAAATATATAGAGAATTGTCTCATATATATAAGAATTCAAGCCATTCTCCAATCAATAAATGGTCAAAGGATAAGAACAGACAATTTTCAGAGGATGAAATTAAAACTATTTATAGTCATATGAAAAGGTACTCCAAATCACTATTGATCAGAGAAATGCAAATCAAGACAACCCTGAGGTACCACTACACACCTGTCAGATTGGCTAAAATGACAGGAAAAGTTAATGATGAATGTTGGAGGGGATGTGGGAGGGCTGGGACACTGATGCATTGTTGGTGGAGCTGTGAATGGATACAGCCATTCTGGAGAACAATTTGGAGCTACGCTCAAAAAGTTATCAGACTGTGCATACCCTTTGACCCAGCAGCATTTCTATTGGGCTTATATCCCAAAGAAATCATAAAGGAAGGAAAGGGCCCCATATGTGCAAGAATGTTTGTGGCAGCCCTTTTTGTAGTGGCTAGAAACTGGAAATTGAATAGATGCCCTTCAAATGGAGAATGGCTGAATAAATTATGGTATATGAATATTATGGAATATTATTGTTCTGTAAGAAATGACCAGCAAGATGATTTCAGAGAGGCTTGGAGAGACTTACATGAACTGATGCTGAGTGAAATGAGCAGAACCAGGAGATCATTATACACGGCAACAACAGTACTATATGACGATCAATTCTGATGGACATGACTCTCTTCAACAATGAAATGCTTCAAACCACCTCCAGTTGTTCACTGAAGAAAGCCATATACACCCAGAGAGAGGGATGTGAAATGTAGACCACAACATAACATTCTCATACTCCTTGATTGATGTTTGCTTACATTGTGTTTCCTTTATCTGATATATCTTTTGTGTAGATAAGATTTTTCTTGCACAACAATGATAAGTTTGGAAATATGTATACATATATTCATTTGCCAATATTTTAACATAATTAACATGTAGTGGATATCCTGCCATCTAGGGGAGGGGTGGGGAGTTGGGGGGAAAAATTTGTAACAGAAAGCTATGTAAGGGTTATTGTTGAAGAATTACCCACTCATATGTCATGCAAATAAAATTTAAAAAAAAAAAGAAAAAAAAGAAAAGTAATGGCAAATTGTACACAATAGATTTGCAGTTCCATGTGTAATCAACTTTTTTAAAATTATACTGCTATGGAAATGTTTCTTTTATTCCAAAAATTAAAAATAAAATTTAAAAATTATTAAAAATTTTATCTCTCACCTCTCACTACAGGCTCTCTCTCAGTCTTGAAATGTGCTCTTTCCTCATCTCCACCTCTTAGAATCTTTATCTTCCCTTAAGATTCAGAGCCAGTACCACTTCCTATGGGAAATCTTTCCAGACCCTCCCAATGCTTCTATTTACGTATCTGTGTTCTTATTGCAACTGGTCCCCTACCCTAAAAGGATGGAGATTCTTTGATAGCTTAAGGATTCTTATTCCCCTTTATCTCCCCTCGGGCCCCTGTTTCAGACGTCAAAATCATCCCTCTTTTGCTATCTCCTTGAGAAATTTCAATCAACACCTGAGAGAGAAGACATGGGAACAGCTATTGTCACTTTGCTTAGGATATCTAATCTTAAACCTGGAATATCCCTCTACAAGCTTCCCATTCTCCCATTAGTGAGTTTCTCTGAAGGGCTCCATTTTATAGAATGGTCCAAGTAATTTTCACTTCCCTTACAGCTCTGTTTCTGATTTTCAGAATTTAAAACCAAGATGCCATGAAGAGGACTTGCATTTTCCTCTACTTTTTCAGATTTTTTTTTCTCCAATTAGAATGTAAACTCCATAAGAGTAAAGACAGTCTTTCTTTTTGCTTAAGCTTGTATTCTCATTGATAAGCACAGTGCCTGGAACATAGTAAGTGTTTAATAAATGCTTGTTTCCTTCCCTTCTTCATTCCCCAGCATCTAGTATAGTAATTTGCCCATGATTAGTTTTTTAATATGTTTCTTGAATTTTATTCAGTTGAATTATTTTTACTGACTCCCAAGAGTTAGGTAACCCTGGGGTCTATTTAGTCTTAGCTCTACTCCTTATTATCTGTATGCCCTTGGTCAAATACTTTTCATGTCCTCTTTCCTTCATTCATCTCTCAGACAAATGTAAATGATCTTCCACTCCCTCCCTGGCTGCCATGTGGGGCATTGTGAGGAGCCGATTAAAAGACATCTAGAAAAGCATTTTGGAAAATGAGAAGGTATATATTCTTAGCCAGTATATCCTGCTGTATAGCTTTGTGTACCTAAATTAGTATATATATGCTCTTGTGTGTCAGAATGCCACTTAACGCTCTGCTAATCCCAATTGACTATAGCATTTAATTTTTTTTAAGTCCTATCTTAGGGCACAAAAGAATAAACATGGCCTGAAGCCAAGATAATACTTCCTGATGGTCAAGCCACCAATGGACAAAAGGGTGCAATAACTATTTCAGATATTCTGTTTCTAAGGCTGGTAGCTTGCCACATATGGCAAAACTTGTTGAAAGTCTGGATCCCCTAATAATAGTGACAATAACAGTTCCCATTTCTTTAGTGCTTTAAGACTTATAAAATTGTTTTCCTATAACCTAGAAATAAAGTAATATTATTATTATTTCTTTTTTAAGGACAGTAAAATTGAGATTCAGAGAGGTTATGTCCTATCCACGATTGGTCAGCTGGTATAAATTAGAACCAAGATTATGAACTCAAATATACTGACTGCAAGGCCAGAGAACTTTAAAATAGCTAGTGTTTACATAGCACATAAAGTTTGTAAAGTGCTTTACATTTGAGACCACACAACAATTATCTCCTTTATTTTTCACAATGACCCTGAGAAATGTGCTCTTATTATCCCCCTTTTACAGTTGAAGAAAGACAAAGTTAAATGACTTGCCCTTGGTCACAAAGCTAGTGTTTGAAGAAGATTTCCTGACTCCCAAGTCCAATAATTATGTAATGATCAATTCAAAGTTAGAAAAGGTATCAAAGATCTCCTCCAACACCCTCATTCTGTGTAAAAGGAAACATACAAGATGGTGACCAATTCAAGGCCGCCCAAGGTGTAAAATAGCAGTAAAATAACAAAGTCAGGATTCTCATCCAGACCTCAGGACCCCAGAGCCAGAATTCTTTCCACTTATACAATGTGTGTTATAAGGTAGATCACAGAAATATCATTATGTGCTAGGATGATCAGAAAAGGCTTCTTGAGAAAAGTGGGACTCAATCCAAAGTGCAGAAAAATAGATGGGATTTAAAGCAGACGAGAACAGGAAAAGAAAATGGCTAATCATTACAGTATCATTGTCAAGAAATTCCTAAACCATGGTCATGAAGAGATGGACTTGACTAAAATGACTGGAAAAAAGAAAAGCAGAGAGGGAAGAGAGAAGTTCCTGGAGAGTGAATAGACCCACATTTACCATATTTCCTTTATCCTTCCAATACGAGTTTTTTTTTTTTTTTTAAAGGCAACAAAAACAAGATTGGATTGACCTCTAGATGGTTATAGGGGAAACAAAGATCATCTTGAGCTTCCCCTTGATGGCCTTTGATTGTATAGATCTAGGGATTCTAGTCACCTACAAATTCTTACCCATGGAAGTGGGAGTCCTTCATACTTGGTAGATACCTAAAACCCACCGAAGTCAGTATTAGCTTCCCCGTTGACCAGGTGTGTTTCCAAGTGGAGATCAGAAGGTCATCTCTATAGGACTGTAGTTCTACTGTATATCTTTGCTATCTTAGGCTAACTGAATCTCTTTGTGTTAGCATTAAATAATTTGTCCCAACAAGAAGTGAACAGAGGTAAAGTGATGGATGTCTAAGGATGAAAGGGGAAGCTGGTCTAGTTAGAATGGAACTTGCATCAGGAAACAGAATGAGATAGGGCTGGATAGGTAGAGTAAAGACATTGAGAAGATTCTGAACACCAGAGGAGTGATTTGATGGATATAGGTAATAGGGGACAATTTCCTGGAGGAAAGAGACTGATTTTTCATGTTGCTTTTGAATGCCCTGCATCTAACACACTTAGTATGAACTTAATAAATGATTATTGGATAGGATTGGATTGTAGGGCCTCTACCCAAATCATATTCCATTTCAGACACTATGCAAATGTAAGTTATAGCTAAATAATCATGATCATATGTTTTTAAAAATTGTTTTACTGATCTTTTCAATTTTACATTCCAGCCGGTCCCTTCTCTTGCACTAACTTATACCCTCCCTTATGCAAACACAAAGCAAAATTATTTAATGTAAAATCTTTGTCTGATGATGTCACACAATAGTTTGCTTTAATAGTCCTTCACCTTTTTTATGAAGGAAGGGTGAATGTTGAAAATTATCTGTGCATATGTTTTTGAAAATAAAAAAAATTAATAAAAAAGAAAGATTTTCCAGATTGTGAGAGCACCAGGCTCCTAATCCTTTGATATGGAAAAGATAATTGTTTTTGAGAGGGACAACCTAGTCAACCAGGACTCATCCCTCTCCAGGATGCACTCTAGACTTCCTTTATCATGCCTCCAGGCAACAGAATTTCCTAATCTTCCTAGCCAGTTCAGCTTCCTTTTATGTGTTTCCTTCCCCCATTAAAATGAAAGCTCCTTGTAGGCAGGGACATAATTATTTGCCATGCTTATTCTACTCACCTTTTACATTACATGATCTCTGAGTCTTAAATGACCTATAGAATTATTATTTTACCCTTTAATGATCAACTGAAATGCCAACTCATTCTGGAAGTCTTCCCTGATCAATCAAATCTCCTTGGACTTCAATATGGCCATTTTTTCTCTACCTTTTAACTATATATATCATATTACTTTGTTTTATAGTCACCTAAGTATAGTGACAGGTTGTCATGGTGAGTGGAGGCAGGAAGTCAGCCACAGAGAAAGAGTGGGATTCAAATCTCTTCTCTGACACATACTACCTTGCAGTGTGACAATTCTTGTAGTATCTCAATGCCCACCCCTGGGAATTTTCTAAAATTATAAATTGGAGACTAATAATCATCTGCTTTGGAAGGAGGGTTTTTCTCACTGAGTTTAGTAACCTCAGCCAGGTTTTATAATTATAATTCATGTCCTTGATTATTCATAGAGTACTCATTATAACATATCACAGAGTTTAGAAAAAGAAGGGTCCTTAAATATCATCTAGTCAAGTCTCTTACTTTGCATGTGGGAAAATATAAACCAGAAATATATCTGCTTTGTCCAAGAGCACTCAGAACTATAGCAAAGGACAAAGATATAATTTTACCAACATCCTCTGACTCTAAAATACAGAGTTCTTTCCACTCTCTCAAACTGCCTCACTTTTATCACCAGGATCCAATAAGGTAATAAATAGGAATTTCCTTATGAAAATCTAATGTACTCTAAACATGTGAGGGATTATTAAAAAGCTAATAGAATATAATGAAAAAACTTTAAAGCTAAAAAAAAGGTTCAAATATAGAGCCTTAGTTACTAGCTGTGTGGCTCTACGAATATCTCTTTCCTTCTTGGAGCCTTAATTGCTTCATATATTAAATGAGAATAATAATATCTGCACTACAAATCTCATAGGGTTCTTGTGAGGAAAGCAATATATAAATCAGTTCAATTCAATAAATATATATTATTTGTTGTCATTCAGTTGTTTCAGTGGTGTCCCACTTTCTATGATCCCATTTGGGGTTTTCTTGACAAAGATACTGGTGTGGTTGGCCATTGCTTTCTTTAGACCATTTTGCAGATAAGAAAACTGAGGCAAACAGGGTAAGTGTTTAAGGTCAGAAGAGAAGTCTTCCTGATTCCAAGACCAGTACTCTATCTACTATACTTGTCTGCTATAAACAGAATCTTTTGCTGGTGAGGAGGGGAGGAATAAGAAAAATTATACAATTCTTTTCCTATATAGTTTAAAGAAATGTTTAAGAAATAAACATATGAACTGTGAAAATAGATTTTTCATTTCTCTTAATCCATAATTTCTCTTTTCCATAATCTCATAGATTAGAGAATCTCATTACATGAAAGGCCCAGATATTTTTAGGAGATTAAGGAGAAATTAAATACCATCCAGCTAAACCCTATTATTTCACATATGAGGAAACTAAAATCTACTTTCATTAATAATTTGCTCAAGGTCACATAAAGAAAAAGAATCAGAGGCAGGATTTGAATGCAGCTTCTCTGAGTTCAAAGCCAATGTTTCTGGTTTCTGGTTTTGTTTTTGTTTTTGTTTTTTCCATTGATCTATCCAATTCCTACACTTTTGGCTCACAAAAGGAAACCTAGGCACAATCCTATGACTACCCCCTCACTGTCCAATGTGAAATATAATATTATACTCTGGTACAGGACCATCCAGCATGGAGTACCCTCAAAGAAGGTTTTGTGTTTTATAAGCAAACCAGAATTGAATTAGCTCAGAAGGAACACAAGATGCACAGTTAGATAAGCCACCTCAAATGTTCATATATGGACAATTTATGTCTGACCTGTGGGAGAGCATTCTTGAGTTTGTATTGGTCTGATCAACCACAGTCAGACACACTAATTTGACTTTAACATAGTAATGTAATTTTGGTTCTCTTTGAGAATGAAAGATGACAAGGAACCAACCATTAGAGATGTGCCCTGTACATTTAGGTGGCATTCAGTTGATTGCAATTGCAAGAACTATTAGGAAAATCCTGGCTCTACAACTCATTACCTGTATATTCCTGGGTAAGAAATTTTTCCTCCCTGTGTCTTAGCAACTCCTCTAAAAATGGAGGAGTTGGCTTCAAATATCCTTTTCAGCTCTAAAGACTATGATCCTATGGTTTCTCTTGTACTAAATTTTCTTCTCTGTAAAATGAAAGTGTTAAAAAGCCCTTCTCAAAGTAACAAAATATTACCAATAACTTGAAAAGCCTTCAAAATTGAGAATAATCAGAAATACAGATTAAAACTATTTTGAGTTGATAGTGAGTTTTGTAGAACTGATTTTTCTCCCTTTCTCTTTCATTCTTTGTTACAAGGAAAGGTTCTCTAGAAAAGAAAAAAAAGGAAGGTTCTATTTAACAGTTAAGTTGATGAAAAATTCAGTGATATTAAAAACCCTGAGGTTCTCTTTCTTTTCTTTCTTTCTTTTTTGGAGGAAGAGGGGAGTGACCTACAGTCTTATTGGAAAAGGGAACTTTCACTCTCTACCAATTTAAAATAGCGATTGTTCTACAATTTGGAATCTTAGAGAGATTTCAAGAATGCTAATAGGTTAAGTGGTTTGCTGAAAGGCATGCAGATAGTATGTATGAGAGGGAGAGGAAGAACTCAGACATGCTTAAATCCCAGGCCAGCTCACTAGCCACTGTAAAAATATCTTTAGATCCAGCATAAGATTATAGTATCATAAGGTTTAGAACTTTAAAGACCATTGAATTCCATCTTCTACCTTCCAAATGAAGAATGTGATGGCAAAAGAGGTTAAATGACTTGTTTAGGATCACACAACTAGTATATGCCTGAGGCAACATTGGAATTCCTACAGTAAAATATGATAAAATTCAGTCTTGGAAAGCATACAGGAAAACAGGCATAGCAAATTACTTCTGGTATAGCTGTGAATTGATTTAATCATTTTGGAAAACAAGATGGAATTATACAATAAAAGTTACTGAAATATTCATTCCCTTTGGTCCAACAATCCCTACTTTGGAGCTTAAAATATATTGAGATTAGTGAGAAGGAAAAAAGAATCCATCTGTATAAAAATATATACATATTCTTAACAGCACTATTTATAATAGCAACAAGAACAACAAATAAGGAGAGAGAAAAAAACCACCTAGAACTATATTCAGTTAGTGGGACGTGAATGTATAATGGAATATCATTGTACTATATGGAATGGCACACATGAAAAACAAAAAAGAAATATGAGAAGATTATAAGAAGTGGAGTAATGGAGGGAAGGGAAATAGAAGCAAAATAACATTATATACGCTGACTTAAAACTATGTGAATGAAAGTAACATCAAACAGCACAAAATGCATATCAAATACCATGGACAACAACTTTACAACCTTATTAGAATATTCCCGGTCTTGGAGTCTTCATGACTCCAGGCAAATGACAAAAATGTTGTTTCATGTTCAGTCACTTACAACCATTTATGTGTTCTCTGCCTTAACTGTTTTCATAGGCTTCTGTGGTGATTTTTCTTTGGAAATGTAGTTATCCCTTCCACTTTGTGGGGTTTAGCAGTGCAGTGACTCAGAAATCTGCAAAATCCCCATATAATTTTTTATCCTTCCTTTATACCAGAGAAGAAGTCTGATTATTTTTCTTTTTTTTATAATTGTGTATTTACAGTATTAAAAGATAAAATATGTTGGTGTTGTATCATACAATGCATATATTTTATGCATTTCTCAGTTTCTAAACTTTTTCTTTTATCTATTGGCCTTAAAGTGTCATTTGTCACTTTCACAAAACTCCCCAAATTACCATTTAATTTTTATGCTGATCCATGATATATCAAAAGCAATGGGGAAAATTGCAAAGTGGAAGGAATAATTGTAATTGTTTTTGGTTTTCATTTTTGCTTATAATTTTTCTTGTCTTGTCTTTGGTCCTTATGCACATATTTAAATTCTTGTATCTACCAATGAATATAAAAAACAAAATAAAATATTCCAGTAAAATAAAAAAAATAAAAGAAGGCAGTTGGACTAGATAGTCTTCAATATCCCTCACAGCTCTAAATCCCGGGATTCTAGTGATTTCTAGTGATTTAACTGTCATGTCCAAATATTTCTGTATATCTTCTATACTATGAATGTTAGGCACATCAAGTATACTCTTAGGGAATGACATTTGATTAATATATTAAGAATGACAAAATTCAAACTCTGTCTAGGAAATTTGATTTCCTGCTCACCCAAACATCACTATCACCAAGATGAAAATCAACGAATCAATAAAAAATCATTAATTAAGCTAGTTAGTTGTTGTCCTTTGGGCTCAAAGAGAACCAAAATGACATCATTATGTGGGGTCAAGAAACCACTTGGTCATTACTATTTCAGTTTTAGTTGTGTTGTTCTTGTTGTTGTTGCTATTGTTCTTGGTGTAATTATTATTTCCATGCACATTGCTGGAGTCCATATGTATATATATATAATTTTTTCCCTTGATTAACTTATTTAACTTTAAATTAGCTTCTGTAATCTTCCCATACTTTTCTGTGTTTGTTGATCATACTCATTATTTTCTAAACTACATATTATATCCATAAATACCATATAAAATAATAATAGCTAATATTTATGCAACATTTACTATATGCAAGAACTGTTAAGTATTTTATTATTTCATTTGCTTCTTACAACAATCTTGAAACCATTATACCATCTAGATGTCTCAACCTAAAAAATTAAATAAATCTCTGCCCTTAAGCAGTTCAAAGAACAGGGAGCCATTATGTGCTTATGACATCTCAAGGTGTCTGGTGAAATTTAACTTGTACAATCATCCTGCCTTTATTTTCCTGGAGAACTATTTAGGATAATATGGACCTTTCACTATCCCTGTCTCTCACTCAGACTTAACAAAATCCTTTTTTTGCTCCTCTATCTGTGTTTACAGATGGAGGTATCTGTATATCATTCATGCAACATCTTCTTAGACTTTTACTGCATGCATAACCCCGAGTAGGTACTAAATGAAATATAAGACTGAATATGACAGAAATACACATAATTATAGTACTCAATATTAAATAATAATTGGAAGAATTTATTAAGGTTCTATTGGGTATAGAAAAATTTTAGGAAATTAGGTGATGCAAAATTTTGATGAAGCACAATCTCTACTCTCATAATATTTATATTCCAACAGGGAGATAGCACACAAATACTACTACTACTACTACTACTACTACTACTACTACTACTACTACTACAACTACAACTACTACTATTACTATCACTACTGCTGCCATACCACTATCACTACCACCACTACCACCATCACCACCACCACTACTACTATTACTACTACTACTACTACTACTACTACTACTACAGATGCCCATCAATTGGGGAATGGCTGAATAAATTATGGTATATGAAAGTGATGGAATATTATTATTCTATAAAAAGTGATGAACAAGATGATTTTATAAAGGCCTGTAAAGATCTACATGAACTGACGCTTAGCAAAATAAATAGAACCAGGAATATATTGTACATGTTAACAGCAAGATTGTGTGATGATCAATTATGAAAGACATGTTTCTTCTCAGTGGTTCAATGATCCAAGGCAATTCCAATAAACTGGATGGAAAAACACCATCCAGAGAGAAAACTATGGATACTGAAGGTAAATCAACACATGCTATGTTCACATTTTTTCCCCTTTTTCTTCTGATTTTTTTCCTCTCATGTTTTTTTTTCCTTTTGTTCCGATTTTTCTCTCCCAATACGATTCATAAAGAGATGTGCATTTTTAAAAAATAATGTGCCTATATAATAGAAAAAAGAAAGCAATAAAAGGGGAAAATACTATTACTACTACTATCAACAACATCAACAACAATAATAACAGCATAACAACTGGTATGTATATATCATTTTAAAATTCACAAAGTAGTTTACAAATATGATCTCATTTTATCCTCTCAACCACCCTGGAAGACAGGTGCTATTATTATCTCCATTTCACAAAAGATGAAATTGAAACAGATAAAGGTCAAGTAGCATACTCAAGGTGACACAGGTAGTAAGTATCTGAAGTCACATTTGAACTCTGTTCTTCCTTACTCCAGGTTTATCTCTCTATCCTCTGTTTTGTCTACCTGATAACTGCAATTTGTACATCATTTTGGAGTTCTTATCTCAGACAGACCACATTAAGTCTTGAGGACTTTTTCATTAAAATAATCCATATTCCTCATGCTTGTCCCCTCCTAGACCTCAGATCTTAGGAGACCATCTGAGTTTGGCTTATTTCTAGCTCACTTGGTTATCTCATCAATTCCTTACCTCTACTTATAATTCTGGATGGATGGATAGATAGATGGGGAGACAGACAGACAGACAGACAGACAGATAGACAGAAAAATACAGATGCACAGATCCTTGACCCTTCTAAGCACCCATTCTCTATCACCAACTAACTGCCTTTTGGGAATTGCTAACCTGGTGTTCCATAACATATTGTTTCTTCTTTCTCCTCCATTATCCATGTCCCCTTTTCTCACTCAGTAGCAACCTCCTTATCTAAACCTCTCTTTGCCTTTCACCTATTTCAATAATAATCAGTCTCTTATTTTATCCTCGTTGCTTTGTGTGAGTCACACTCCTCATTCTAACTCATCCCCCATCAGAGAGCATCAAAAATGATTTTCCTAGAATTTAAGTCTGATCATGTCATCCTACCCATTGCTCAGTCATCTCATTTATTCCCTTGTCTCAAGGATAACTATAAATTATCGTATTTGATATTTAAAACTCTCACATACTTCTTTCCATTTACTCTATAGTCTAGCCATACTGTTCTAATTCATTATTTCTCATACGTGCCACTCTACTTCCTGTCCTTCCTACCTGAAACATATTCACTTTTTACCTTAATCTTTGAGAATTTCTAGCCTTCATTGAGATTCAACCCAACTGATCTCTTCTGCAGCCTCCTGCCCTCAGCTACTACATCCTCCCATTAATGTTTACCTTTCAACTATTTTACATGCCAAAGGCATTGGATAGTCAACAGGCTTGGCAAAGTCTGAAAGACTTGAATTAAAATCTGGCATCTGGCCTCAAAATCTTACTAGTTGTACAAACTTGGGCAAATCACATAATCTCTGTTTCAATTTCTTCAATTGTGAATAGGAATTATTATCACACCTGCTTTACATCTGTTGTGAGGACGAAATGAAATATTTGTAAAGCATGCATAGTAACTATCACATAGTAGATGCTTAATAAATGTTTGTCCTCTATAAATATACATATGATATATATTATTATTTTAGTCTCTATCATAAGAATACAAGGTCATTATTCTTTTTGCTTTTATCCCAGTAATTAGCACAGTTTCCCCCAGTTTCCCCAGTAATTAGCACAGAGTCTAAGCATAATAAGTATTTAATAAATATTTTTAAATGGAAGGAGGGTAGAAGGAAAAAAATGGGAAATCTGAAGCTAGGAGACTATTATGGCTTTTTATACATGTTATGTTGTCTGTGGGCCTGTGACTTCCATAAGAATATTTTATCTAAATTTCATCTAAACACAGCATTCAATCAATGATTTCTAAATGAAATGGTATGCACACACACATCTAGGCAGGAAGACTATGTGAATGAAACTCTAGTTAGCAAAGACCCCAAATGCTTTTACCTCTCCTACTAAAACAAGCTGCTAGTGGCTTGAAAAAAAAAAATCCATTCATGCGATAAATACTTACAAGAGGATTACAGTCTTACAAAGGATGCTGGGCTTTTATTTGATGCTTTCTTTTCTTTCTGCAGCAGCTGGATTGAGGACTCCTGAAAGCTTCGAGTTGAGCCATTTTGTTGCTATATACAAAGGATTTGCCTGTGACCCACTGCCCCTCATGCACAGGAACTAAAGCAGATTTCTGTTTGCCTCTCTGGGCTGGACTGACTGATTCTTCTGGACAAATGTTCATAGTTATCCTGGAGGCCATATTGTGAAGTCTCTTAAATGATTTCTAATGCTCATTGCCTGCTTCTCTGGTACCCTGTCCATGGCTTATGCCCCAGATATATTCCTGTCCTCCTGGTCCTTCCTTGGTTTGGGGGGAAAGTATTTAAAGCATTCAGAGAAGTGCAAAACTCTAGAACTGGAAAGAATTTCAAAGGGAATATAATCAAGCATATAGTCCCCAGTAAAAGGTTTTCCAATTTCCACTTCGGAAGATCTCCAGTGACAGGGGACTTATTACTTTGCCAGACAATTCATATTCTTAGAAAATTTGTCTTGGGATAGCTGGGTGATGCAGTGGATAGAGCACCAGCCCTGAAGTTGGAGGACCTGAGTACAAATTTGTCCTCAGACACTTAACACTTCCTACCTGTGTGACCCTGGGTAAGTCACTTAACCCCAATTGTCTGAGCCAAAAAGAAAAAAGAAAATTTGTCTCACATCAAGACTTTTTGTTTTGCTCTGTTTTCTTACTGCCTGGGGTTTTCTAAGTTCATAATGATGTCATCTGTAAGAAGACATATTTGAACTTTTTCGTAACCAATTTTTTTCCCTTTAATTTCTTGTTCAGGGGCAGCTAGGTGGCGCAGTGGATAGAGCACCAGCCCTGAAGTCAGGAGGACCTGAGTTCAAATCTAATCTCAGACACTTAACATTCCCTAGCTGTGTGACCCTGGGCAAGTCACTTAACCCCAATTGCCTCATCAGAAAAAAAAAAAAAATTTCTTGTTCATACCTTATTGCTTTTTGCTGGTACTGGATGTGTGACTCTGACCATGCCCCTTAACTTTTCAGTGCCCAAGATAATTTTCTAAGGGCATACATGGCAGAATACTTACCAATCTGAATAAGCAAAGGGAAATTCTACCCTGGCAGTTCCTTCAACCACAAAAATCACAGCTCCAAACCAAAAAAGAAAAAAAGAAAATTGCTCACATTTCTAAGACTGCAGAAATAGGATCATACATCTAAAAAGGATCATACAAAGCACCTGCTTTTTACAGATGAAGAAACTAAAATCCTAAGATATGATGTGGTGTGCCCAGGTTACATGCAAAAGATATCATGGTGGAAGACATCATCTCTCTGTGACTCCAAGTTTGATAGTTTTTCTATGATGCCACATTGTTTCATAAAAATGGTGAATGGACAGTGCTGATGCACAACAGACAGCTGTACATTGTTTTACTGAGGATGCTTCATATTTCTAAATCATGTATAATGTTAGTTCATGGCTTAGAATATGCATTTTTATCACAATAAGGAAATATTTTATAACCATTTGTAACATTTTTAATCTAAATTAATGTTGTCTTTTATTGAAGGCTTTCTCTGAGTCTAATGATATGATCATGTAGTCTTTACTTTTTCTCTTGTTAACATGATTTATTACAATGATTGTGTTCCTGGTATTAAACCTTCCTATGTTCTCGTTATAAATCTTACTTTGTCATGATGGATAATTTTTTATGTACTTCTATATTCTATTTGTGAGTACTGCATTTAATATTTTACATCAATATTCATTAATGATATTGTTTCTTTTTCAGCCTTGCCTTTGTTTTGTCGAGGGATCAAAACTATATTTGCCTTATTAGCAAAAACTGGGGAGTTTTCTGAGTTTCCTTTTGTTTAGAAATAATCTTTATGATACATTCCTTTTTTTCTTAAGGTGAAGGCTATGTTTTCCATCCCCCACTACTACACACATTTTCTCTACTCTAGTTCTGGTACTCTCTTCAGTCAAAGTCTGGGATCCTTGACTCTTGGCCTTCATCTGCCTACTTCCACCTTTTCTCATTCATGGAACACTGATGCTGAAGGTGCCATTGTGAAGCACAAGGTGATCATGTAGCCTGAAATACAAGAAGGACAACTTTGGTGTCTTAGTTTACAGGGAATTTGGATTAAATAGAAAGGCACTGCAAAGAATTAGGATACCAGATCAATTTGATACATTCAGCTATATACTTCCCAGGAGCTCCCATCTTTGTCAAGGCCCCTAAGTGATACAAATGCTATTTCCAGAACAAGCAATGTCCTAGGCAGCTATAGCATGGTGGATGAAAAAGAGATGGAATATAATATTCCTGAGGTAAAGGACTGTTTTTCATTTTTCCCTGATACATGCTTTGTATACAGTAAGTAGTTAACATGTTTGTTAAATTGAATTAAATTGTTAATTTATTGGGGATCTAATAACTTTTTATAGGATAAATCTTCAATGTCCTGTTATTTCTCTTTGTTATTTTTGTAGCACTAACACAGAGAGAAGAAAGAGGGGAAGATGGAGGGAGGGAAAGAGAAAGGGAGAAAAGGAAAGAGAAAGGAGGAGAGAGAGAGGAAGAGAAAGAGAGAGAGAAAAGAAAAGGGAAAAAGAGAGAGAAAGAGAGAGAGGGGGGAGAGGAAAGAAGAGCTTCCTCTTCCTCAGGGAGACAGAAAGACAGCATCAGAGAGAGACAGGGACAGAGACAAAGACAGAGAAAGAGAGATCTGGAAACAGAGACAGAAATAGAATTGATGGAGCACCACCAGAAAACCAGAATGTCTTATCCTAACCCTGACATATACTGTAACAGATATATCCTGGTTGACACTTAACTTCTCAGTTACCCATATAGCATTCTCTAAAATTATGTTAGAAAAAAAAATAAAGTTTGTTAATTTAAAAAAGTAATATTAAAATTACCATTTAAAAACTATAAATTAATAAATAATTTAATTCCTGCTAAATAATTTAAAATTTTAAAATAACAATAAAATCAACATTTAAAAATCTATAAATTGCAGAGTACTGCCCCAGATTAGCACAAAGAACTTCTTCATCCACTAATACCCCATACCAGGGAAATCATTTTTTGTCAAACAGAACTGGAAGGAGTCTTAGTGGTCATCTAGTCCAATTTCATCATTTTACAGTTAAGGACATTGCCACCCACAGAAGTGAAAAAAAATTGTCTAAGGTCTAACAGATAGCAAGGGCTAAGCTTTTTTTTTATTATTAAAGCTTTTTATTTGTATAACATATGTATGGGTAGTTCCCCAGCATTGATCTTTACAAAGTTGTCCATTACAAATTTTACCCCAGGCCCTTCCTCTCCCCTAGATGGCAGGAAGACCACTACATGTCAATAATATTGAAATACTTGACAAGTTGTGAAAGAAAAATCCTATCTACAAGAAAAAAAAAGAAAATCAGAGAAAGGAAACACAATGCAAGCAAACCTCAATAGAGATCATGAAAATGTTACGTTGTGGTCCATATTTCATATCTCTCTCTCAGGGTGTATATGGTTTTCTTCAGTAAACAATTGGAACTGGTTTGAGACAATTCCTTGTTGCAGAGAGCCATGTCCATCAGAATTGATCATCATGTAATATGATTGTTGCTGTGTATAATGATTTCCTGGTTCTGCTCGTTTCACTCAGCATCAGTTCATGCAAGTCTCTCCAGGCCTCTCTGAAATGGTCCTGCTGGTCGTTTCTTATAGAGCAATAATATTCCATGACATTCATATACCATAATTTATTCAGCCACTCTCCAATTGATGGGCTTCAGTTTCCTTCAGTTTCCAGTTTCTAGACACTAGAAAAAGGGCTGCTACAAACATTCTTGCAGATGTGGGTCCCTTTCCCTCCTCTAATATCTCTTTGGGATATAGGCCCAATAGAAACACTGCTGGGTCAAAGGGTATGCACAGTTTGATAACTCTTTGAGCGTAGCTCCAAATTGCTCTCCAGAATGGTTGGATCCGTTCACAGTTCCACCAACAATGTATTAATAATGTCCCAGCCCTCCCACATCCCCTCCAACATTCATCGTTATCTTTTCCTGTCATTTTAGCCAATCTGACAGGTATGTAGTGGTACCTCAGAGTTGTCTTAATTTGCATTTCTCTGATCAATAGTGATTTGGAGCAACTTTTCATATGACTACAGATGGTTTTAATTTCATCATCTGAAAATTGTCTATTCATATCCCTTGACCACTTATCTATTGAAGGGTGGCTTGAATTGTTATATATATGAGACAATTTTCTATATATTTTAGAAATGAGGCCTTTATCAGAACCATTAAATGTAAAGATGATTTCCCAATTTGATGCTTCCCTCCTGATCTTGTCTGCATTAGTTTTATTTGTACAGAAACTTTTTAACTTAATATAATCAATATTATCCATCTGGTGTTCATTTAGGAGTTCCAGATCTTCTTTGGACATAAATTTATTCCATCTCCACAGGTCTGAGAGGTAAACTATATTACATTCCTCTAATTTCCTTACAAAGTCCCTCTTTATATCTAGATCATGAACCCATTTAGATCTTATCTTGGTATGTGGTGTTAGGTATGGGTCAGGCCCTAATTTCTTCCACACTAGTTTCCAATTTTCCCAGCAGTTTTTGATAAATAGTGAGTACTTATCCCAAAAACTGGGGTCTTTCGGTTTATCAAACACTAAATTGTTAAGATTATTGCCTAGATTGTCCTGATAACCTATCCTGTGCCACTGATTGACTGCTCTATTTCTTAGCCAGTACCAAATGGTTTTTATGACCACTGCTTTATAATATAGTTTTAAATCTGGTACAGCAAGGCCACCTTCATCTGCCTTTTTTTTTCATTAATCCCCTTGAAATCCTTGACCTTTTGTTCTTCCAAATAAACTTTGCTACTATTTTTTCTAGATTTTAAAATAATTCCTTGGGAGATTGATTGGTATGGCACTAAATAAATAGATTAGTTTGGGTAGTATTGTCATTTTTATCCTATTCGCTCTGCCTACCCATGAGCACTTAATGTTTTTCCAATTAATTAGGTCTGATTTTATTTGTGTGGAAAATGTTTTGTA
>JAJPUD010022116.1:0-21963 GCA_023553655.1 Myrmecobius fasciatus | reverse complement strand
TTATTAGCTCTTGATTTCTATGTAAATCTTTTTCATAAAACTGCCAGAAGATGGAAGTTTTATTTATTGGCTCCTGTCCCCTCTTGATATGTTTCTTGGCATTTTTGCACTTCTCATCTGGTACTTGATGGTTGGGTTCTCAGATTAGGACTAACTGTTGACATTGCTGTATAAAACATTCTTTCAATGAGCATATTGCATTTGTAAAGAAGGCCACCTTGTACCACCTTCTGCCATATTGTACCCATATTTTTTTACATCAATTGTCCAAACATTGAATCTCACATTCACCCCTTTTTGATTTTCATTATGTCCCATATTTGACACTCTTGCTTCTTTTATTGATTGTCCATGGCTTGCCATAAAGACAGAAACTGACACAAACTTTGCCCAAGTAATACTCTTAGAACATCTATTTTGGCCATTTGGATTCCCTACAAAATCTGCATAGTCATCTTAGAATTTTTTCTTTTCTTAACATTTCAATATTGGATCAGGTCAATTATTTATTTCATGGTTCTTTGTAAAAGGGGAAAAAGTGAAAAATATAGTAGAGAAACTTTTCTTTATATTCTCTATTCTAAGAAAAATCATAGATGCGAAATTCAGTGCCCTCATTTGTTTTATTTCACACTTTTTTGGAGTCTTTTTTATTTTTAAATTTTTATTTAAAAATTTTTTTATGAAAGCATTTTATTTATAAAACATATGTATGGGTAATTTTCAACATTGATCCTTGCAAAGTCTTCTGTCCCAAATTATTCCCCTTTTCTCTCCACCCCCTCCCCTAGATGGCAGGTAGTCTAATACATGTTAAATGTTAAAATATATGTTAAATCCAATATATTATACATATTTATACAGTTATATTGCTGCACAAGAAAAATTGGATCAAGAAGGAAAAAAAATGAGAAAGAAAACAAAATGCAAGCAAACAATAACAGAGAGGGTGAGAATGCTATGTTGTGGTCCATACTCAGTTCCCACAGTCCTCTCTCTGGGTGTAGATGGCTCTCTTCATCAATGAACAATTGCATCTTTTTTGAATCATCTCATTGTTGAAGAGAGCCATATCAATCAGAATTGATCATCATATAGTCTTGTTGTTGCCATGTATAATGATCTCCTGGTTCTGCTCATTTCACTTAGCACTCCAAGCCTCTCTGAAACCATCTTGCTGGTCGTTTCTTACAGAACAATAATATTCTATAACATTCATAACTTATTCAACCACTCTCCAATTGATGGGCATCCATTCAGTTTCCAGTTTCTAGACACTACAAAAAGGGCTGCTACAAACATTTTTGCATATGTGAGTCCTAGGTTAATTCTTTGGATCAGTTCCAGTATTGGTCTGAAGCAAGAGTACAAGGCCATTTCTAATTAAGCAATCAAAAAGTATTTATGAATCATCTACTATGCTAAGTGCTGGGGACATAAGTTCAGAATATGAAAAATTCCTACTTGCAATAAGTTTACGTTCTAGCAGAGGAGACACAAAGTACATTTAATATATACTAATAAGTCTGCAATTATGTTATCTATTTTGTATTGTGTTGTATTTTATATCACATCATGCTACATTATATTACATATTATATATTATGCTTTATATTATATATTGCATGTATATATGTAGAAGGCATATATGTAGAACTAGTAAGAATTAATCTATAGAGGGCAGTTAAATGCAAATTACTTTGAGAGGTAAGGTCCCTGCAGTTGCAGATAATAGGAAAGACTTCATGTAGAAAATCATGTCTGACTTTTGTCTTAAAGGAAGTGAGAGTCTTCATGAAGCTGATGTTAGGAAGGAGTGCATTCCTCTTTGGGGAGATGATAAATGTAAAGTCATATAAACAAAGGATGGAGTGGATTGTAGAATTTGGAAAGGGGAAAAATGCTGGAAAGACGATTACATAGTTGTTCATGGAGAATGATTACATGGATGCTGAGGGTTCTACTCACCCTCCAAAGACTATTTCAGTAGTCTATAATTCTGATCATCAGATTTATTTCCTTGGGTTAAGATTTCTGTTAAAATCCTAATAAGGTATGTAGGATGAGTAACACAAAAACCTACTAGCACCCCATGAATATTTTGTCAAGGATTCGTTTATCAGATTGATCAGCTATTATTTAGCAGATGAGATCCTGAGGAATGGGAGACAGAAGAAAGTTAGAGGGGGGAAAGAGTAGATTAAGAAAAACCTAAAATCTCATGAGTGCTCTCTGAGAAAAGCTGACCCAAGTTAATCTGTAGTAGGAGATTCTGGGAATCAAGGGATAGTATGAATGTTTATAAACCTTTATGGTTGTCAAAAGGTCTTTCTTTCCTCTGTGCTCTTAGAATATTTATTGTTTGTAACATTTATTTCAACAACTCAACAGACGTTCAGAAAAACTTAAAGCACCTAGTATGATTAGCTCACTCTGATGGGCTTGGGGGAGGAAGGGAGCAGGTTAAAGACCAAACAGAAATAATCCTGGACCTTAATAGTACCTAAACTTCCATGCCAATGAGATGATTCAACTAATATACATATAACATATTCTAATTTCAAGAGGGAAATGGAATGCTGTAACGAGGTATTTGAGGAAAGACCTTAAATAAGAGGTAGCACTTGAACTAAACTTCCTCCCCCCACTTAATAGTTTTTATTTCTTCTAATTACATCTAATAATAGTTTTCAACATTCAATTTTGTAAGATTTTGAGTTCCAATTTTTTCCCCTTTCTCCTTTTACTCCTCTCTGCAGCAAGCAATCTGATATAGTTATATGTGCACAATCATGTTAACATATTTCTATTGTAGTCATGCTATAAAAAAGGGAAAAACCATGAGAAAGAAAAAAAAAGAATGATTTTAAAGTGAAAACAGTATGCTTTGATCTGCATTTAATCTTTGTAGCTCTTAATGGAATATTATTATTCTATAAGAAATAATGAGCAGGTAGAATTCAGAAAAACCTGGAAAGATTTACATGAGCTGATGTTGAGTGAAGTGAGCCAAACTAGGAAAACATTGTGTGCAGTAATAGTAACATTGTATGATGATCAACTATGATGGACTTAGATCTTCTCAGTAGTACAATGATCCAAGATAATTCTTCAAGACTTGTAATGCCATGGACATTCAGAGAAAGAGCTGCTTGTTCAGCAATTTCCCAAGTGATGGCCATACCCACAATTCCCACTTTGATTAATGTGAGTAAGAGTACTATGAAAATAGCCAAAACAACCCAACAACATTATTAAGTTTATTAATTTTTTTGAGTCTACATATTTCTCCCCAAGAGGATTTGTAAATAACTGGAGGACATAACTAATTTCTTTTCTCTTTTTGTAACTTATATTGTGTCTTCCAATCACATATAGTCAGGTCATTGGCTCTTAAGCCTTAGAATTAGAAGGGAATAATTATTTTTTTATTAAAGCTTTTTTATTTGCAAAAATATGCATACATAATTTTTCAACATTGACCCTTGCAAAGCTCTCCACCACAGATTTTTCCCTCCTACCCCCACTCCCTCCTCCAGATGACAGGAAGTCTAATACATGTTAATTATGCTAAAATATTTGACAAATCAAATATGTGTATATATATTTATATAGTTATCTTGCTGTACAGGGAAGAGAAAAACAATAAAAATAAAAAACCTGAGAAGGCAAACATAATGTAAGCAAACATTGATAGAGAGTGTGAAAATGCTACATTGTGGTCCAGACTCAGATCAAGAAGGGAATAATTATTAAAAATTTATTAAGCACCTCCTAAAGTATATTCATGCAGCTGGGTAATACAGTGGATAGAGTACTGGATCAAGTAACAGGGGATCCTCTGACTTCAGACACTTCCTAGCTGTGTGATCCTGGGCCAGTCATTTAACCCTGTTTGCCCTAGTTTCCTCATCTATAAAATGAGCAGGAGAAGGAAATGACAAATCCGTATTTTTATCTAGAGAAACACAAGTGGGGTCATGAAAAGTCTGACGTGACTGAAAAACAAAAACAATGACACAGTACATTCAAGGCATGAGAGGGACTGGGGATATAGAATAGTTCCAGCTCTTAAGGAGCTTCCATTCTACTGGAGGGACAGAAGAGGCACAGATGATTACAAGATAATGTCAGGAGATCAGGGAACATTATCAACACATGGCACTGAGAAAGGTCTGACAGAGGTTACACCAGAACTATGACTTAGAGGAAGAAAAAAATACTAAAAGACAACATTGGGTTGCATTGAACACAGATGCCGACCTGCTTGGTCCATGATCTTTGCACCTTTATAAAAGACAGAGATGAAAAGAGAGTAGACCTAGAGGAGAACTTGCCTGAGTACTTGGAAGAAAGAGATAGAAAGTTGCCTTTGAGGTGTAGCTAGGCCTCCTGCCTGGCTAGAACCTAGAATGGGAGCCTGTGTGGAAAGGAATGATGCAAAACAAGGGAGGACAGATTGTCAGGGGCTTTCCAGGTCACAGTGAGGAATTTGCATTCTATGATAGAGCCAAGGAATTACTACAGTTTTTTTCTTTTTAAATATGCTTCCATATATGGCATGTTGGACAAGAAAAACAAAAGAGAAAACCATGAGGAAGAAAAGGCAAACAAAGAAACAAAAGTGAAAATAATATGCTTCAATCTACATTCAGTTCTCTCTCTGGATATAGATGGCATTTTCCATCACAAGTCTATTTATTGGAACTGTCTTAGATCAGCATTTCTGAGAAGAACTAAGTCCATCACAGTTGATCATCACATTAGCTTGCTGTTACTGGGTACCATGTTCTCCTGGTTCTGTCTACTTCACTCACCATCCATTCATTACTACAGGTTTTTGAACAGTATTTATTTATGGATGGATAAGTAAATACAAATGGTACACAAAAGAAATTAAGCTAATAGGGTGTGGGAGTAGAGAAAGCATTAACAGCTCCAGGTCAAAGAAAACCCTCCTACAGACAGGTTAGATCTGAAGCTTTAAGTTTGAAAGTGAGAGTGAAGGATTCTATTGAACATGAGAAGCAAAAAGTGGGAAAAGTCAGTATGACTCCGTGGCTAATATCGTGGTTGTTCCTGTCATTGTTTTAATTGGGTCTAACTCTTCTTGACCCCCCTTTTTTGGAAGAGGGGGCAAAAAACTGATATGGTTTGCAATCTCCTCCTTCAGCCCATTTTTCAAATGAGAAAATTGAGGCAAATAGGGTTAAGACCAGGGTCACACAGCAAGTCAGTATCTGAGGCTGGAATTGAATTTAGGTCTTCCTGACTTTAGGCCCTGGGCTCTGTCTACTTCACCACCCACCTGCCTGTTTAGTAACTATAGCTAAAATTTATATAGTACTTAACTATGGTGCATTTGATCTTCACAACAATACTGGGAGATACTATTTCTGGGAGGTACTATTATTATCCCTATTTTACATATGAGGCAATTGATTAAGTTACTTGCCTAGGGTCACACATCTTATACATATCTGAGTCTGGATTTGAATTTAGGATTTTTCTGACTTCAAGTTCAGCACTTTATCCACTGGTAGACCTTGAAAACCAAAGGAGGAAAACCATCTAAAAGGAACCGATAGGCTATGATGTCGAAAGCTCTTTCTCAAGGAGAAAAGGCCAGTGTTGACAAGTGAGTGGGTGAAAGGAAGTAGAAGCAGTTTAGTTAACTGTAGGTGTTTGCAGTGAAAGAAAGACCAGAAGTCTGTAGCTTGAGGAGCTGTCAAGTTCAATGAAAGGTTTTTTAAGTTTGGGGAAACATTAGCATCTTGGTATGTAAGAGGAAAGAAGTAAAAATGTAACAGATAAAGGGAGATGGGAAAGACAGAGATACAGACACAGAAAGAAAAGGGGAAGTAGAGATGGATACATTTTCTTAAAGTTAAAGCAAATTTTCAGGCCAAAGTGAGGGTGCAATGGGATGATACTTTCTATATAGAAGGTAGTAATCATAGGCAGATTCAAAGGTTACTTGTTTTGGGGCTTTTATGTCTAGTAAATTTGGTAGCTGGAAATAGCATTGTGAAATCTGCAGTGTCCACACTTTATCTGTATCTATTGTGACCTATAGGAGGTATAGAAAAATAGAGGGGGGAAAAAGCAATACTTTTCATTCCTTGTCTCTGGGTTAAGTTTTATGGTTCTAATGTAGATGTGGACAGTTATTTTTAATGATTCAATCAAGCAATCTACAATTAGTTTGTTAAATATTTCTCATTTTGTCTCAGGGCTGAGTTCTTCCAATGAAGAAAACTGACAGGTGTTCAGTGAATTAGAGGTGGGGCCCTCCTGAATGCTCTCTCTTCAGGAAGATCTCAATTCAGTGCAAGTATTGTCTTCACCAGATAACCTATAAGCCTACTTTCCAAGTAACTTCCCAGAAAAATGCTGTTTTTCTTCCAAAGGAGAAGCCTTCCCCTTGCCAAGAGTCTTACCAATATTATAAAATAAGGGTTTTAACTTCAAGACCTATCCAATTATCTGTGTATACACAGACACGGACACAGACACACAGATACACACACACACACACACACACTTTAAGGCTCAGGCAGAAAAAAACATAGGATTGAATTCTAAATTGCTACATGCTTCTGGAATTGTTAAACTTGGGGACTCTAGATCACATCAACAATAGGATAATGTCAAAATACACATCCTAACCCTCCTACTTTTGACACGGCTGAGGAAGAAAAGGAGTCCCTGCTGTTGATAACTGTTATACAAGAGAAAGGGGTAACAAGAAGTAATTGCAGGGATCTTTACCAGGAGCTGGGCTAAAATAATCATTTTTCATTGTCCAAATGGGAATTTAACTTTTTACTTTGCAAAATTGACACTGACAGAATTTCAAATAGTTACCATTATTTTGAAATTTTGATTATTGTTTCCAGAATGATGAATAAAAAGACTGGATGTGGCCATTTGAGGTATTCTCCAGAGACCAAGTCTTGATGTCATCAGTACCAACAACCACTTGCAAATAATATTTGTGACATGTGTATGTGCATGCATGTATATCTGTACAATAAGTAATTGTTGGCATAAAAAGTATTATTAATTTCTTCCAAATGAAATAGAAGAAATTTTAGGACTTTAAAAGTAATTACACATAAAAATTGTTGAATAAATGAATGAATGAAAAAGCATGTATTAAGTGCTTATTATGTGCCAAGCATGGTGTATTTTACATATTTACATTCCTAGTTCATTTTTTCAGTATGCATTTTACTTTTGTCCAAAATGTAACTTTGAGAATATGGCATTATTAGTGATATAACCAGTGCTACATCTATTATCAAGACATTTATACTAGTTGGCAGATTAAGTTGTTAATGAGCCAGGGACATGGTTTGGAGTATTATAAGAGTTAGTTAGCCTGACTTTCCTTCATAACTTCAGCCTGTGGGTTTCACCAGAGCCATAACCAGGACTTTTTGTACCTGGAACAACGTAAAAAATGGCATCTTAATAATTGAAATAAAGTTTCAAAGAGAGTGGTGAAAATCTCCACAAGGTGCCTGCTAGGGCAGGGATTGGAGGCAGCCAGTATCTGGTAGCTTTCTATTTTAACTAATTATTCTTGCTGTCTTGGTGTTATGTTCAATTGTTTCTATGATGCTGAAGGACCGCTGGTAAATTTTTGGGCAAGGGATATATCTCATCCTAGTTATATCTCTTTATTACTTCCTAAGGACTTCCTACTTATAAATTCTCCAAACAAGGCATGGTATTTTCTTTGTTTTAAAGGGCTTAATAAAGAAAAGTAATGTACATTCAGTATTCAAGTCAAGTCAACAAGCATTTGTTGCACTATGTGCTAGGCACTGTGCTAATCACTGAAAAAGTAAAGAAAAGCAAAAAGACAAAGTTGAAAGGGATAGGACAAGGTATCCACTGGGAGCATGGTGGAGAAAGGAGTCTGAAGAGATCAGTCATTGCTTAATAATCAAGGATAATGTCAATGCCATCTCTATCACAAGTTTATTATAAAGCTCAAATAGGTAAGTATATATATGAAGTCACATTGAAAACCTTAAATTATTGATTGTGGAAATATTATATTATTGATTATAAAAATAATGGACAGATGGCTGGAAGCCAGGAAACTGGAGCATAGGAACTGGTTCTTCCAATAATTTCATGACCTTGGATAGGCTATCCAATGTCTCTGTTTTCACATATTTAAGGTAAAGTACCTAGATCTTCCCTAAAGTACCCTTCTAGCTTGGAGATTCTGATTTAATGAACTCCATTGGTTCAATGTAATACTTCATACATATGAATCCCATCAATTCAGTGTAATACTTTAATAATTATTATACTTCACAGAGCACATATTCTAATGAGTTCCATTTCACTTAGCTATTCTGGTTCTCCCTTGCTGGTTGTTAAAGCTAAAGATTTTACCTTGTGTTTGTTGTTGTAGACCACCAAAAAGAGCACCATTTTATTTTTTGCTTACTGAAATGGTTGTAATAAAGTGGAATGAATGACATTTTTCAATGTCTTTGGGAACCTCAGAAAAGTTACTTAAATTGTCTTGGAGAAGTAAGATGCTATTATTATGGTATATTGAATGTTTAAGTACAATGAAATTCTCAACAGAGAAATGATTTGATTGATATACAGTGTTATATAAATAAAGAACATACTCTATTCATGATTCAATTCAGTTCAATAAAGCATTTATTTAGCACCCATGTGGAGGGTGAGAAGTAATACGGCAAAGTGCAGATATTTCCAAATTTTTTTGTCCATATACAGTCAATAGTAAAACAAACAAAAACTCTGTTCTCCCAGTATATATGTATTAGTTATTTACAAATTATGTACATATATTATCTTACTAAAAGGATGGTAACACACAGAGAGAAGGGAGCAAGCCTTTATATAGTGTCTCCTGTATGCTAGGCACTGAACTGTGTCTTTTATTTTTATTTATTTTCAATTTATGGAACAAAACAAGCATTTTTATTGCATTATATAATTTAAAAAAAAAGATAATTACACATGAAACTGTAAATCTATTATGTATAACTTGCTATTCCTTAAAATATATAATAGAATTATCATATAACTTTAGTTTTTCTTTTCCCCTCTCTTCTTCCTTTTCTCTTTATTAAAAAAAGGTAAATGCTTTTTTTACAAATAGTCTTATGTTTATCTTCACAATAACCTTGCAGGGGAAGTGCTATTATTTTCTCCATTTTATAGTTGAGAAAACTGAAATTAAGTGACTTGACTAGTAACATGACTAATAAGTATCTGAGAGTCTGACTTGAATGCAGGTCTTCCTGACTTCAGGTTCAGGGTCTTATACACTGTCCCACCTAAAAATAGGAATTTTAAAAAGTATGAGATAAAGATGAAATCATATTTGTTTGCAGAAGCAACAGGGAATCACTTGATTCCTTTTGAGAAGAAAAGTGAGATAGATCTACTTTTTATGAAAAGCATCTTGACATCTGCATGGAGGGTGGATTAGAAAGAGGAGTTATTGTAGTCTATGGCAGTTAGGTGGTACAGTGGATAGAATGCCCAGATTATAGTGTGGAAGACTCTTCTTCCTGAGTTTAAATCTGACCTCAGACATTTCTCAGCTGTGTGACCCTGGAAAAATCACTTAACCCTGTTTGCCTAAGTTCTCTCATCTATAAAATGAGCTGGAGAAGGAAATGGCAGACACTAGTATTTTTGACTGAACATCAAAATTGTAATCCAGGTAATAGGTTATGAGGAACTAAATTGAGTAAGTATAAAGGAGGAAATACATTTGACATTTGATTGGGTGAAAGGTGAGATGACAGTGAACCTGAGTGACTGTAACATGGTGGTATTTTCCACAGTGATAGGAAATTTTGGGGAAAGTGCGAATTTTAGGGGAGAGATAATGTAATGAGATCTATTGAGACTCATGCAAACCTGTTTATCTTATGTTGCTAACTCTGTCACACTCAAAATGAAGATGGGGGAAGAGGGGCTTTTACTGGTCACTTTCCTAATCATTAAGCCTCCTTTGAAGTGTTATGAAGTCATGAAGTGATCTGAGAGTCAGGGGAATAGTATAGTAAAGGGTAAGGAAAAATTTTCCCAACTTCCCTGAAGGGTTAATGTCTGGCCCAGAAGCATAGATATTAAGATCTTATATGAGGGCAAAATAGGCAAACTTAGAGAGCTCAAAGTAATAAGGGTAGGTTTGGTTATGATTGGCTATACCCAGAAGGGTCATTCATCTCCATACTCTCTGATCATCAATCCTTTGGTTTTGGTTTGTGGTCCTTCAGAGGAACCAAATGCCCATTTTTGAGGTCATTGGCATACTGGATAAGAAAGCAATCTCTTGGATAGGAAGACCCAGATTCAAGTGGCCCATCTTATACTTAATGGTTACATGATTGTGGGTAAATCACATTTAACTTTTAAGTGCCCCAGACTTGGGTTGAGGCATTTTCCTTACAGGGAGCTCCCTTTATCAACTAAATCATAGCTCCAAATCAAAGCAAAGCATTGTAGTAAGTACTGGGCATATAATGACAAAACTGAAGCAGTTCCTAACCTCAAGGGACTTTAATTCTATTGAAATAATAGGCTACCTTTCATAGAAAGGAATTCATCTGTGGATGATTAAAGGTTGGTTGGATATGCTGGATAAACTACTTAAGAATGAAATATTATTTATAGCTATCTTCTCTTTTCCTTGTCAAGACAAATATTTCATATTTATTCAATATACAGATACCAAAGATCAGAAAAAAGTAAAATGAAATTTTTCCCTTTATAAAAAAGCAAACTTCATACACATGCATATCTATTTCCATGTATATAATAGTGATCAAACTTTATGGCACTGAATAAGGCTTCCTTGGTCACAAGCATTAATAAAAATAGTATGTGAATTTTAGATACTTGACTGAATTTTGGTCCATATGTTTTCAACTGTTATTAAGGAATCTAATTCAGTGTCAGATACATTAATATGTTTTCATCCAATTCTAAGAACTCAGAAAATGTGGAGTACTTTCATTTTACTTATACTGTAATCAGGAAATCATAATAATTATTGCTTTACCAATAACCTTTCATCGAAGTTCTTTAAAATGTTTTTTTTAAAAATAAATTTTATTTAATTGAGTCCCTCAATAACCATGTGTAGTAGATGGCTATTATTAGACCCATTCTACAAAATAGCAAAATAGGGCTAGGAGATATTTGAAGAATTGTCCAACTTCACAATCTAAAATCATTTTGATCACAAGATAGGAGTGAAGACCAAATGAGATAATTTAGTAAAGCACCTTATAAATTGTAAAGTACTATACAAGTATCATCTGTTATCATTACTATCCTAAACAATGAGAAAATATCACCTTCATAACTAGCAACCATCTCATGTCTTGAAACCTAAAAAAACCCCAAGGATTTATCTTTAGAGAAGTCTTTTAATTCTGTTACTTTGACCTAAGTTTATAAATAATAATTATCATCATCATATCTTACATTTATGTAGCACCTTACAGTTTGCAAAATGTTTTCACATATACCATTTTATTAGATTTTCATAGTGACTGTAAAAGTAGGCAGGGAGGGTGTAATTACCTTCATAAAAGATGATAATTCTGTACATACTTACAGCTTTATTTGTTTTTCAGCTGAAGCCGTATAAAATAAGAAAGTCTATAGCATAGAGATTGTATTGCAATTCTATAGTGTATTTATCTCTAGGTTCTAAATTATGCAAAACTGAAAAATTTATATGGGCAAATCATTTAACCTATTTGGAACTTAGGTTCTTTTTGGAAGAGCAACTAAGGGACATAATAAAGTGCTGGGCTTAGAGTTAGGAAGACTGATTCTGAATTTAAATCTGGTTTACTAGCTATATGACCCTGGGCAAGTCATTTAAACCTTGTTTGCCTTAGTTTTTTCATTTGGAAAAAAAAGTTGGAGAAGGAAATGGCAAACAACTCTGCTATCTTTGCCAAGAAAACCCCAAATAAGGTCACAAAGTGTTAGATATAAGTGAACAGTACAACTTTTTCCTTTTACAAATGAGAGGGTTTAGATGAAACTGGTTCCTAAACTTCTAACTCTCTGTATAATTGGAGACATATTAAAACATAAATGTTTAAAAATAAATTTTAATATTTGTTAATACCTCCCAAATGACTTCGTGAATCACAAGAATGGTGTTTTTAGTGTGTGTTAGCATATATTAACATAATTACATAGGATCCAGAATGTAATAAGACTGGAGTGACAGACTTTTGGTGGTATATATATACACCATTCATTAACTTTTGCCCAAATTTGAGATTATTTAATCTTTAATTTAAATATTTATAATTTTGCCTCTGAAGAATCAAGCGCATGGTCTATCCTTGGTTTATTTTCTTTCTTTGCATAGATAAATCACTGGCAAGAGCAGTATAGTAAGCAATAAGCAGTATAGTAAGTAGTATGGCAGTAAGTAATATAGTAGTAATACCTCTATTGCAGAGAGTTGAATCAATTGGGAAAAGGATATTTTTCTCTGTCCTGCTCTCCTACTTGTCAACAAATGCTTAATTTTTATGATTACTTGGTAGTGGATAGTTAGAAAAGGAAGTTCCCTGCTCACAAAGAGTTTATATTTTGACAAGCATATTGATTGGGCCATCAGTATCTCATTGAAGTTACTCTATTAAATAGATTCTCATAAATGTAATATTTTTGTTAACTATTTGGATACTTTTAACTACTTTTGCATTATCAAAATTGATATTTCCTCCAGCAAAGCCTAGTTCCCAATATCATCACATTTAATGAATTGCTAATGTTGAAGAATTCATTGCCTGGTGGCTAACCTTATGATAAGCCCCTCCCTATTTTGCTAGGCTGGTGTTCAAAGAACAGACACAGAGACCATTGTAAGCTCATACTTGAAGTCTTTTTTCCAGCTCAGCAAGACCCACCAGTGTATGTGGTTAAGGGGAGTAACTTTTGAGATTCCAATATATTCATCATTTTGTGATAAGGTATTAGAATAGATATTTTGGGGAAAACTTGTTAATTATAATAGAAAAATGCCACCTAACATTTTAGAAAAAGATCTACATTTATTATTTTGAAAACTTTTAAATGATAATAGAGAAAACCTATATATGTTTTTTTATCCATCATTTATTATAATATGTGGTCACTTGTTTGGAATTCATCCAATAATGAACTTCAATCAGAGCTTCAGGGTGCTTAAGCAAAGAAATTTTGCATTTAATTTCACTTAATATATCTAAAAATATGCAGAAGATGTTTATTTTCATTTTTTCTCTTTGTTAATTGTTGAATAGTTTTTGGTTGGAAGATAGACGTGTTGTAACATAGAGACTTGCTTTATTTATTAGCTGTTTGGAAAATAACTCTTGTTACTACAGATACCATTGGATTCAAAGATTTTTCCTGGGAAATTAAGTGGATGATATTTAGGAAAAGCTCAGAATTGATTTTCTTATGATTATTGAAACACTTGAGGACAAATAGCGGAGTGGCAACACAGTCTAGTAGATTGAGGAATGGTACGTTTTCAGGAAGATGAGTACGGATTCTACTTGTGATCATTGGAGAATCACTGGTTTTCTTGGTGTGCCCAGGAATCTTTCTAAAATAACCTATGGATAAGTTATTCTTCTGCATCAGTGAAGGGAATATTCCAAGTAGGTACTTTCTAAAACCACCCCACACTGTCATATACATGAAATTATAATAGCAAGTATATATGTAATACTGGAAGGTTTGTGAAATCTTGAATGAAGATTATCTCATTTTATCCTCACAACAGCCCTGTGAGGTAAGTGCTTTGAGGAAACTGAGATGGAGAGAAGCTGAACGACTTGATCAAAATCACACAGCTAATATATATGTGTCTGAATTGAAAATCAAACTCAGGATTTCCTATCTCCACCACTTCTGATGGGTTACAGGTGCATTTCATGTATTGTACTTTTTTGTTTTTAAACTGGTAACTTTTCAGTGGATACATGAAGAAAAGTGCACTTGGTAGAAAGGATAATCTCTGCTCTTATAGTGGAAAGCTGTATACCTGCATTTCCTTTAAGCTTTTCTACAGTTCAGACTTCCCACCCAATTAGTCTGAACTAGTGACATTTTACTTATGACACTATTAGCAAGAACAAGGGATTGTATTCTGTCTCATGTAATAGTTAGCCTTGTATTCAGAGTTAGTGTTGAACTATGTTTAGATATAGCATTTATATGCTTCATATCTTTGGGAACATTTTTTTTCATATACCTATTACCTGCTTGTGTATGGGTCATGGTTTCTTTTTTTTCCTACTCAGCTTATTTTAAATATTCCTTCATTATGACTAAAGTTACTCATATTTATGTAATAATTTTTGATAAAATTCTTTGCCTCACAATGACCCTATTTGTTAGGTAGTACAACAATTATTCCAACTATCCAGAAGAAAGAGAAGACCAGAGAGATTAAGTAATTTATCCTACAGATCCATCATAAATAGTGGCAGTTTACAAAATGCTTAGCAGATCCATGATTAAAACAATGAACCATACCAGTTTTCAGGGCAAAAGGGCTTCTCTATGTAGTCCATGTCTATATATGCGTGCATTTTTTTGGTAGCTAGTACCTTTTTAGGAATGCTAAATGGACTGAATGAGGTAACTAAGATAACCTTGGAAGGGAGAATGCTCAATGTTTTCATAGTGCAATTATTCTTCAGTTACTTTTTATTTGCATATTGTTTCTCCTTTAGAATGCAAACTCCTTGAGGGTAGTGATTTTTTTTTGTTTGTTTTTATCTTCGGATCTCTCATTCTTAGCACAGTACCTGCTACATGGTAAGCACTTAATAAATGATGATTTAAGTAAAAGTGGAAATACATTATTAGTTAATAAATCAATCACCTCACTCTTCTTAAGGAAATGATTTTTCTTTCTGATAAGAACAGTTTTATTGAATTAATCAATCCAAGATGTTCAATTAATGCTCAGCCCTATTATGCCTTGTGGATTTTCTATAAAATACAAAGCTAGTTCAGGACCCCCATTACAGTGACTGGAAGTAGAGAAGAGAGGGCTATTTTAGACAAGTCCCAGAGAGGGACTCATTAAAGGGAAGGTAGTAGAAGAACCTCTGATCTTGACTGCTCTCCCATCACATCCCTTTGATTAGAGGATGACCCTCTATGCTTCAAAAGGTCAAGAAGATTTTGGTCTTTTCATATTCACCAAAGCAACACCCCAGGAATAACTAATAGCAGTTTCTGCGTATAGAGCTAAGAATGAGTTTGATGTATAGAACTAAGGATGAGTTTGACACATTGAGGAAAAATGGCTTCAAGGTCTCCACAAGGTGCTGAGCAGAAAGCAACCAGAAACTGTGAGTTACCTCTTTGTCACATGTGTTCTCCAAGCTAAATCTACTTTCCCTTCCACTCTATACTGTTGGAAGACCATGTCACACACTCTTACTATGTCAATTTAGTAAATTCTTTTCTCCTCTAAAAGTTAATTAAATCTGGCCAATTAATTGATATTGACTGATTATAATTAGAGAAGCATAGTAGTGAAGATTTAGGATCTATAGCATTAGAATACCTCTCCCCACCCAATCCTCAATTTCAGTCCCTAGAACTATAAGAAACCAGAACCAACATTACTCTGGGGCTCCAACCTGCCATTATGAATGAGGGTTTGAGAAAGGAGTTCTATAACATCAGCTACATGAATTTGTTATATTGAGTTAGCAGTAATTGGTACCTCCACATTTTTCTAATTCATTTTTAAACTTTCTGCAATATGACTTTTGAACTCATCATTCAACTGAAACTTCTCTCTCCAACCTTAGGAAGGATTTCTCAATTGTTGAATCTAATGACCCTTTCTCAAAGCCCATCCTTTTTGTCCTCTTTGCAGGCTTTGAAAAAAGAGGGAAAGTTTTGGCAAAAACACAAATGAGTTCTTTTTTAAACATGTTGAGTCTGAGATGTATATGGGATATTCAATTTCATATGTCCAAAAGGTAATTGCTAGTGCAGAACTGAGCTCAGAAGAGAGATTATACAGATATAGATATACTGATCTAGAAATCATCTGCACAAAGATTATGGGAGCATGAACCCATGGGAGCTGATGTCCAATAAACTCCAATGTCTTGTTGTAATATACTCAGGCTCAAATATATAATTCTCTGTTTGGCATTTACAGCCCTTTACAACCTGGTCCTTTCTTATCTTCTTAACATTTTATTCCACATTATGATCTAGCAACATTAGTCTTCCTGCTATTGCTCAAACATGGCACTGCATCCCCCTTTCACTGACTGTGTCTAGAATGATCTACTCTTTAATCTTTCCCTCCTAGCTTTCCTGGTTCACAGAGTCAGCTTAATTCCTCCCTTCTGAGGACTTTCCCAGTGGCCCCCAAAGCCAGTGTGTTCCCTCTGAGATGACCTTTGATTAAAGTTGTTGATAAATTGCATGCACATAATTATTTGCATGTTTGGACTCCACTAAGAATGTGAGCACCTTGAAGTAGGGACTGTGCTTTTGCCTTTCTTTGTATACTCAGAGCTTATACTCAGAGCTTAACCAGATAGTTGTTACATGGTAAGATGCTTGAAAAATGCTTCTTGAATTCCTGATTGAATACATCCACAGTTGGGCAGGAAATGGTGGGTTTACTATCCTTCAACCCATTAGTGATACCAGCAAAAGAGAATATGTTTTCTGCTTTGTTAGCTTTTCTTACCTTCTACTGTAATCTTGGCATTTAGTTTAATCTTTCTCTTTCCTGTTTTCTGTTACTATCCTAAGTGACCTCAATATTGGCATATTAATGACTGACCTCTCAGTTCTTTAATCTTCATTTACATAACCATTTTTAAATTTCTTTCAGCTACATTCTTCTCAAACTCCAAGAACCTGGAAGAAGCTCCCTTCTTCGAACACAATTTACTATCCTTCCACCACTCCTAAACCTTCCCCACTCCAGGATCTGTTCTTTCCCGATGTCATTAAAAAAAATCAATGCAAGTTTTACTTTCATAATCCGAAAAATTTACAGAGTATGTTTGTTATTAAGTATAACTGGAATCTGTTATAGTTTATATATATATAATATCTGTTATAGTTAATAATAATAGTAATAGTTAACTATACCAGGAATCTGAAAGTATTAGTCTGATCCCATCGCACAATTTAAGATTTTTTCTATTTAGGGAATGTTAATCTGTTCTTTGGGAAGTGCTACTCAGAAATATTCAACAGAAAGTCAATTTCTTTCTAAATCTTATCCTTTTGAACCTGACCATAACATTTAACATGGTTGGTCACCTTTTTCTTTTTGATTCTATTTTTTTCTCATGGAGTCCTGGATACTGCCTACTATAGGACCATAGGTGAATCACTTCCCCTTTTGGTGTTCTCAAGCACAAGATAAGTTATGCATAAGTTGCCCTTCTGCATCAGTGAAAGGAGTATCCCAAGCAGGTATTTTATCTTTGCTGGTCTCCTCCCTCTCTTAAAGATAAAGTTCTTCAGGATTATGCCTTTGACTTTTTTCTCAATTTTTACACTATCTTTAGCAATTATATCTACTTTTATTCCTGCAAATCTAAACAGATGAAATCCCCATCCCTAGAGTCCAAGGCTCTATCCCAAATTCTTGGTCCATATTTTCAACTTCCTATTGCACATTTCTATCTGGATATTGAGCCAGCACTTTGTATTCAACGTATTCAGAACTGATACCCTCTTTTCTACCAAAACTAACCCTTCTCCGAATTGCCCTTATTTCTGAGGATGGTACATATCATATTCCCATTTACTTCCAAACTGTAGAGTTACTGTCACTGACTCTGTCTCTCTCTTTCTCTGTCTGTCTCTTTCATTCTTTCTTTTTCACATTCTCCAGTCACAGGATAATAGATTTAGAGCTTTGTGAGCCTTTAGGGGTAATTTGTTCAACTCATTCATTTTAGAGATAAGGAAACTGAGGCCCACAGAGACTAAATGATTATTTAACATTTTACAGGTAATCAGTAACCTTCAAATCTACCACCTTTCCACTATGCCACAAGTCAGTTCTACCTTTGAAATAAACTGTGTTTATTCTGCCTTTCCCTCTAACTGCCACTGTTCTAGTTCAGATCCTCATTACCTCTCAGTTCCACTAACTGAACTTTTCTGGATCTCTAAGGGAGATTTCCACCATTTTGGAAAGTAGGTTGTTGTTTGTCCTTTATTCTCAAGGAGGACCATGACATCAGGGAGATAATGCCATGACATGCAAGTGATTTGGATTTAAGTAAGAGATGGCTTTGTAAGATCATCTGCCTCACTTTCCCCTCCAGAGATATCTGAGTCCAGTGGTCAAATATAGAGCAGAACAACTAGAGATGGCCCTGGATGAAGTGGGAGATCTTAACTTTTTAAAATGAAAGGTCTTTAACAGATCTGTTTGACTGAGGCCACACCCATTCAATGATTAAGGCTAAGTAGCAATTGAGGCAAAAAAAAATGACCTTTTTGAAAAAAAAATCTAAATAAATCTGGGAGAGAGTGAATATAAAACAGCAACAGCAATCACTGGAGAGCAGGGAAAGCATCAGAAAACCTAGTAAGAGAAGGGCAGGCTTAATGCAGAATTATCATACTTAGACAATCTGTCTTCACTCTCTTATTAATGGGGGCTAACATATTTCATATCAGATATTTGTAGTTTAGAGGTAGTTTAGAATAAAAGAAACCTGATTGGTCTCCTCATGGACTGAAAATATCACCTCCATTTAGTCTCCTCACCTTCTAGTTCTTTCCTTCTCCAGTACATACTTTATATTATATTAATATGTTGCTTTCAAAGTAATCTTCTTAATATATAGATTTGACTACATTATTATTCAACTTAAAAAAGCCTAAGACATTTAGTTCAGTACTGGCTTTTGAATAAAATATAAAATCTGTAGCATGGCATTTAAGAACTTTTACAAGTAAGTTTCAATCTTTTAACTTCTCAATCTTTTTTTTCCTCCCACACTCTTCTCCTTAATACACCTTAGAGTCTAACTAGATTGTATTATTCAGTATTTTATAATTCTGTCCTTTTGGAACTGGGTTCAAATCTCTTTTGTCTATCTGACTATTGGAAAATTCATTAGCTTCCTTTGACCTCAGTTTCCACATTTTAAAAATGATTCCTATAGTGATTACCTTAGATAGTTATGATGCTAACATGAGATAAAGTGATAAAGTATAGAAAACAATTTGCATACTTCAAAGTGCTATGTACATGTCAGTTATGATTATAATAGGTGTGTAACTCTGTCTCCATCTTCCCTGATTGTCTCAATTAGAAACAACTCCTTTACTATATTACCCCATTCTTGTCCAAATTTGGGAAATTCTTTTCTCCTGGGGGATAGCCCTCTAACTGATGCATATTGTGCATCTAGAAGGATATGTGACTCTCTATTGGATAAAAGATTTCTGCCTGAAGTTGGGACCTATGTAAGTAGATTTTTTTCAGATTGGAATGACTTTTGGAGCAGATGTGGAGGAAAAGTTAGAAGGACAAGTGAAAACCTTTGAATGTTAAGAGAGATCTATGAGCAGAATGTGAATTCCAACAAAATGTGGACCACTGACTTCCAGCTCCCACAATTCTAGAGACTACTAAGAGTGGACCTTCTGCCAGTGAGATCTGTTTCTTCTTGACTGAGATGAGAGTTTCCCTTCCAGTGAAAGAGTTCAGAATATTGTGCATTCATTCACTTATTTGATGTTCACTAGCTTTTCATGATGGTCTTTTGTGTAAGCAGCATTCAGTGGGAGGTAGATAAATTGTTGAGATTAAACTGTCATTGAAACCAATCAGATGGCTTTTATTCTGAACTCATTCTTAGGCTATAGATATTTGAAGTGAGATACATAGATTTCTAGCCCCATTAGGGATAGAAGAGTGAAGAACAGATTTCCTAAGAAAGGTAGTTCATTCAGCCCTTTTTTTTTTTTGAATTTTTGCTGAGGCAATTGAGGTTAAATGACTTGCCCGAGGTCACACAGTTAGGGAATGTTAAGTGTCTGAGACAAGATTTGAACTCAGGTCCTCCTGACTTCAGGGCTGATGCTCTAACCACTGCACCACCTAGCTGCCCCTGGCCCTTTCTAACTAGGCTGTTTGTCATGCTGTCATAGATATCTTCCTGGTCTCCAAAATTGCAGAAATTGCCATTTCCCTTAGAAATTCAGAACCCAGGCAGTCATTATATTAAATGGCTACCAATATATTTCTTACAAATGCACAGGGAAAATATCTCTGGATTTGAACTCAGAGGATCTCAGTTCCATCCTGGTTTGATTATTTGCAAACACTAGGCAAATTGTTTACCTGTCTGGGACAGATTTTTCATCTGCAAAATGAAAACATTAGACTGGATGATCTCAGAAGTCCCTGAGAGTTCTAAATCTTTTGATTTTCAAATATGTCATTCTACTGCTTAAACTCTCTATACACTGAATCATATTCAGACTTTTGTAATATTTATATATTTGTATCTTCTTTTTTACAAAATGGAAAGACCCTTGGGGCATGAAATATTTTCTTATCCACATATTTCCAGTGATTAGTCAGTGTCTTGTTCTTGATATATATTTAATATATATTCTGTTGAATCCAATTCATATAAGCCAGGATCTGTCAATGGGCAAGTTAGATCAATTTTACTCTTAGGATTCTCCTAAGATAACACACACCATGCTGAACATAAGAAAAATATTGTCAAATCAGGGATATTCTAAATAGATGATTTCATGGATCTTCTGAATTCTACATGTGATCAGATCATAATGATCATACCACATAGGATAGTTTCAGCACTATAAGATAGCTTGACTAGGGAAAAACAAAATTTCTTGATCAGAAAGAAGAAATTCAAGTTTATAGCATTAATTATGAACTACTAAGGAGGATTAATTGGTAAATGGCTGATAGGAGAGAAAACTCAATTTGTAGAAATGATTTGTGCAGGCCATTTGAGTCAAGAAAGATGAAAATTGGTAATCTCAAAACGATTTCTAATTAGGAAAAGTTGACAACTCTTCTTCACCTATATAACCTCTTGTAGGAAGAGCACCCAGTCACTGAGATAGGTACAATCCTGATCAGAGGTTGGAGTATCTTTCAAGGTCCTCTTCAACAAGTTTGAAGTTTCTGCAAAATCAGAATTTCCACATCATCCTCGAGATACTTTTAGGCATGTCCAACAACAAATAAATGTTAGCTGGAATCACATGTGAATTTTTACTTCAAAGAACTATCAAAGGGAAAAAATTGATGAGGGTAAAATAAAACCATATAAAGTCTTTGTTTCCATCTTCTCTATTTGACAGAGGTCAGTGTTGCACTGGTCCCAGACTTCTCAAATCTGCTTTCTGATCCAGCATGGCCCACTATTAATTTTATCCAGGTCCAGATCAATAGGCCTATGAATAACTGAATATGTTCACATCATTGACTAACTCAAGGGAATAAAAATTAGATGTATAATTCAAAGTAGCACAGACACATTTCAAGTCATAAAACTCCAAGAAAGCAATGACTTAAAACAGTTGCAAGAATTTGCAGGACCTCATATGATTTGAGAAGCTTGAAGGGGAGTTAGGATTGAACCATAAGACAGTGAAATTTTAAATTACACTTGGTAGCTATCTTGTACCAATTATTAAATTAGAATCCTTGATAATCTCTGATCTTGGGAGACAGTATTATGTGATAGCATGCTATCAAATGACCTCTCTTTTCCTTTCCCAGGTATCTGCTCTGTTGTTACTTCATTGAACATCTGTGCTTTTCTAGTAGTGGAAAAGAAAGGGACAAGGAATTAGGTAGGTGGGAAGCCAATATTTCTGGCTTTTGGATGAATGAAAAAAGTACTTCCTTTT
>JAJPUD010022115.1:0-21963 GCA_023553655.1 Myrmecobius fasciatus | reverse complement strand
TTTGGGAATCTATCTGCCAAGAAAATGTCAGAAACTATATGAACTAAACTACAAAACACTTTCCACACAAATAAAATCAGACCTAGTCAATTGCAAAAACAGTAAGTGCTCATGGGTAGGCCGAGCGAATATAATAAAAATGACAATACTACCCAAACTAATTTACTTATTTAGTGCCATACCAATCAAACTCCCAAGAAATTATTTTACAGATCTAGAAAAAATAGTAGCAAAGTTCATTTGGAAGACCAAAGGTCAAGGATTTCAAGGGAATTAATGAGAAAAAAGACAGATGAAGGTGGCCTTGCTGTACCAGATATAAAACTATATTATAAAGCAGCAGTCATCAAAACCATTTGGTACTGGCTGAGAAATAGAGCAGTCGATCAGTGGCATAGAATAGGATATCAGGACAAGCTAGGTAATAACATTAGCAATTTAGTGTTTGATAAACCCAAAGACCCCAGCTTTTGGGATAAGTACTCAATATTTGGCAAAAACTGCTGGGAAAATTGGAAACTAGTGTGGAAGAAATTAAGGCTGGACCCACACCTAACACCGCACACCAAGATAAGATCTAAATGGGTTCATGATCTAGATATAAAGAGTGATGTTATAACCAAATTAGAGAAACATGGGATAGTTTACCTCTCAGACCTGTGGAGATGGAATAAATTTATGTCCAGGGAAGATCTGCAACTCTTAATTGAACACCAGATAGATAATTTTGATTATATTAAGTTAAAAAGTTTCTGTACTAACAAAACTAATGCAGACAAGATTAGGAGGGAAGCATCAAATTGGGAAATCATCTTTACATTTAGGGGCTCTGATAAAGGTCTCATCTCTAAGATATATAAAGAATTGTCTCACATTTATAAAAATTCAAGCCATTCTCCAATTGATAAATGGTCAAAGGATATGAACAGACAATTTTCAGATGATGAAATTAAAACTATTTATAATCATATGAAAAGGTGCTCCAAATCACTATTGATCAGAGAAATGCAAATTAAGACAACTCTGAGGTACCACTACACACCTGTCAGATTGGCTAAAATGACAGGAAAAGATAACGATGAATGTTGGAGGGGATGTGGGAAGACTGGGACACTGATGCATTGTTGGTGGAGCTGTGAATGGATCCAACCATTCTGGAGAGCAATTTGGAGCTATGCTCAAAAAGTTATCAAACTGTGCATACCCTTTGACCCAGCAGTGTTTCTATTGGGCTTATATCCCAAAGAAATCATAAAAGAAGGAAAGGGCCCCACATGTGCAAGAATGTTTGTGGCAGCTCTTTTTGTAGTGGCTAGAAACTGGAAACTGAGTAGATGCCCATCAATTGGAGAGTGGCTGAATAAATTATGGTATATATGAATGTTATGGAATATTATTGCTCTGTAAGAAATGACCAACAGGACGATTTCAGAGAGGCCTGGAGAGACTTGCATGAACTGATGCTGAGTGAGATGAGCAGAACCAGGAGATCGTTGTACACGGCAACAACAATACCATATGAGGATCAGTTCTAATGGACATGACTCTCTTCAACAATGAAATGCTTCAAACCAATTACAATTGTGCAGTGAAGAAGGCCATATACACTCAGAGTGAGGGATGTGAAATATGGACCACAACATAACATTTTCATGTTCTCTATTGATGTTTGCTTGCATTGTATTTCCTTTATCGGATTATTCTCTCTTATAGATATGATTTCTCCTGAACAAAAAAATGGTGTGTGGCAATAACTATACATATATTCGACTTAGTATTCCAACATAATTATCATGTAGTGGATATCCTGCTATCTAGGGGACGGGTGGGGAGTAGGGGGGAAAAATTTGTAACAGGAAGCTTTGTAAGGGTTAATGTTTAGTAATTACCCATACATATGTTTTGCAAATAAAAAGTATTAATAATAAAAAAAATAAAGCAGCAGTCATCAAAACCATTTGGTACTATTTAAGAAATAGAGTAGTTAATCAATGGTATAGGTTAGGTTCACAAGTCAATGACTATAGTAATCTAGTGTTTGATAAACCCAAAGACCCCAGATTCTGGGATAAGAACTCACTATTTGACAAAAATTGCTGGGAGAATTGGAAACTAGTATGGCCGAAATTTGGTAGCCCACAACCAACACCCTATAAACCAAGATAAGATTGAAATGAGTTCATAATTTAGATACAAAGAATGATACTATAAGCAAATTAGAAGAACAAAAAATAGTCTTCCTCTCAGATCTGTGGAGAAGGAAGGAATCTGTGGCCAAAGAAATATAATACATTATGAAATGTAAAATGGATAATTTTGATTATATTGTTAAAAAATGTTTCTATGAACAAAACCAATGCAAACAAGATCAGAAGGGAAGCAGTAAACTGGAGGGAAGGGGGAAATTACAGCCATGGGTTCTGATAAAGGTTTCATTTCTAAAATATATACAGGATTCAGATTTATAAGAACATAAGCAATTCTTTAATTGATAAAAATGGTCAAAGGATATGAATAGACAATTTTCAGATGAAATTAATACCATTTCTAGTCATATGAAAAAATGCTGTAAATCACTATTGATCAAAGAAATACAAATTAAGACAACTCTTAAATACCACTACACACCTCCCAGATTGACTAAGATGACAGGAAAAGATAATAATGAATCTTGGAAGGAATGTAGGAAAACTGGGACACTGATACATTGTTAGGGGAGTTGTGAGCTGATCCAATCATTCTGAAAAGCAATATAGAACTATGCCCAAAGGGCTGTCAAATAGTGTCTCTACTGAGCCTATATCCCAAAAAGAGCATTAAAAAGGGAAAAGGAGCCACATGTACAAAAATATTTGTAGTAGCCCTTTTTGTAGTGGAACTACAAGGAACTAGAAACTGAATAGATCCCCATCAGTTGGAGAATGGCTGAATGAGTTATGGTATATGAATGTAATGGAATATTACTGTTCTATAAGAGATGATCAGCAAAATGATTTCAGAGAGGCCTGGAGAGACTTACATGAACTGATGCTAAGTGAAGTGAGTAGAACCAAGAGAACATTGTACTCAAAAACTAAATTATATGATGATCAATTTTGACAAATGTGGCTTTTTTCAACAATGATTCAGGCTAGTTCCAATGGTCTTGTGATGAAGAGAGCCATCTGCACCCAGAGAGAGGACTGTGGGGACTGAGTGTGGATCACAACACAGTATTTACATTTTGTTGTTGTTGTTTGCTTACATTTTGTTTTCTTTCTCATTTTTTTTCTTTTTTGATTTGATTTTTATTGGGCAGAATGATAATTATAGATATATGTATAGAAGAATTGTATATGTTTAATAAGAAAAGAGAATCTTTCATATTTTATGTTAGCTAGCCAATAAGCATTTATTGACCACCTATTATATTCTCTAATCAGCATGCAAAGTGCTGAAGATACAAAAAAAAAGCTAAAGATACTTCAAAGAGCTCACAATCTCATGGGAGAAACATGCAAACAATTTTATATAAACAAAATATATAGAGAGTATAAAAAAGAAATGATTAACAGAGGGAAGGTCTTGGAATTAAAAGAGCTTGGGGAAGGTTTCCTGTGGAAGATGAGGTTTTAGCTGGGACCTGAGGGGAGACAGCAAAGCCAGGAGATGAAGATGAGTGGAAAGAGCATTCTCGGGAGACAGTCAGAGATTTTGCCTTAAGCCAAGAGATGAAGTTTCTTGTTCATGGCATAACAAGGAGGCCAATGCCACTGGATTGAAGAGTATATCTGAGGTCTAGGGTATAAGAAGACTGGAAAGATAGAAGGATTAGATTATGAAGCATTTCAAAAATCAAAGACCTCATAATTGATTTTAGAGGTAATAGCAAGCCAATGGAGTCTACTGAGAAGAGTGGCAATTTGATCTGATCTGTGACCTAGGAAAATAACTTTGGCAGATAAATGGAAGATGAATTGGAGAGAAATGAGACTTGAGGCAGGCAGACACACTGGCAATTACAATAGTCTAAGTGTGATGTCAAGAGGGCCTTCGCTAAGGTGGTAGTAGTGTCAGAGAAGAAAGTGAGTATTATTCAAGAGATGTTGCAAAGATGAAATCAGCAGGGATTGGCAACAGAATAGATATGAGGAAAGGGAAGAAAGACAAGGAGAAATCTAGAGATCACCCAGGTTGCAAGCCTGAGGGACTGGAAGAATGATGGTGCCCTTCACAGCAATGAGAAAGTTTAGAAGTGGGGAACATTGGGGGAAAATATGATCAGTTCAATTTTAGACATGTTAAGTGTAAAGTCTTCTGAGCATTCAGTATGAGAAGTCTTTGAAAGGCAACTGGAGATGGGAGAATGAAGGTCAGCAATAGATGGCTTAGCAGAGAGATAGATTTGAAAATCATCAGCATATAGATGGTAATTAAATCCATGGGAGCTAATGAGATTTTTTTAAGTGAAATAGAGGGAGAATAAAAGAGGGTGCATGACAGAATCCCATGGCACTATCTATGGTTAGAGAACATGACCTAGATGAGAATCTAGCAAAGAAGATAGGTAGGAGGAGAAAGAGGACAGAATAATATACTATAAAGAGATGATTCCCTAATAGAGTGAAGGCTTTCTGTAGAATTTCTTAGAATTAAGAGAACTTGGGTAAGGTCTCCTGTAGAAGGTGAGATTTTAACTGGGACCTGAAGGGAACCAGCAAAGTCAGGAGATGAAAATGAGGAGAAAGAGTATTCCAGGCTTGGGAGATAGTCGGAGATTTTGCCTGAAGCTAAGAGATGGAGTTTCTTGTTCATGGCATAACAAGGAGGTCAGTGCTACTAGATCAAGGAGAAGAGGAAAAGAGGATGATTGACAGTGTTGAAGACTGCAGAGAGATCAAGAGGAATGAAAATAGAAGAAAGACCATTGGATTTAGCAATTCAGAGGTCATTTGTAATGCTGGAGAGGGCAGCTTCAGTGGAATAATGTATATCACACCCAACTTTCCTTTTGATTCACATTTTCATCTCATATTGTCTTCTTAATTTTTTTTATTTTTTGAATTTAATTTTTAATTTATGGAATAAAACAAGCATTTCCATATAATTTTTTTAAAGATTGCACATAAAATTGCAAATCTATTGTGTACAATTTGTTATTCCTTTTAGATATATAATAGTTACTGTGTAAACTTTTTTTCTTTTTTTTCTCCTCCCACCCTAGAGATGGCTAACATTAGACACAAATAGATGTGTCCATGTATGTCTGCCTGTGTATATACAAATGTAAAATAGTTCTATAACTATTTCTATTTCTCAGTTCATAGAAGCTTCTTTGTCAGTAGCTTTCTACAAGCTACTGACCTCTCATTTGTTAATCCTAATCCAGATTTTCCACTATTACTCTTTGCCATCTTCCCATATTCCTATCTTTGCACTGAAACTTCATACATATATGTGGATATATCCATGTACATATACCTATATTGATTTAATTTGGAAAGTCTACTGAATTCTTCAAGGAATTTCTTTGTTTCTTCATTCTCTGCAAGAGAGATTGATGTATCAGCTGCAATTATCTTCACATCATTTTCTTAGTGTTCATTATGAGCACAGCAATGTGAGATTTTTTAAAATGTCTTATAGAATGATGTTCCTTTGAAAACAACATAAAACTGACTCAACTAATTTCTTTGAGTAACTCTTCAAGAAGAAACAGTGAGATATTCAATTTGTCAAGTATTTTAACATAATTAAAATGTAGTAGATTTCCTGCCATCCTAGGGGAGGGGTGGGGACTAGGGAGGAAAAATTTGTAACGGAAAGCTTTGTAAGGATCAGTGTTGAAAAATTATCACACATATGTTTTGCAAAAAAAAGCTTTAATAAAAAATAAAAATAAAATAAATAAGTAACAGTGAGCCTATTTTTCACCATTTAGCTATAATTTCTTTTATCTTGCATCTTTTTACATTTATATTGAGAGTGTTATTTCTTTGTTACAAGGAGCAATATTTGGAAGGAAATTATTCCTTCCACAATTTTAGTGAGGTCTTTAAAAAGGAGCTCAATAAAATATTTAAGAGATTGTTAAGATTGATATGATCCAGATTTTCCAAATCTATCTATATGCTTGTCATTGGACAAGTTTCTCACATTTAGAATATCAGTATTAAAGTCAAAATTTATAGATGGTCTAAAAGCTATAATTTCTAGTACCCTCTGCTGAATAAGTGAATGAAGCATTTATTGAGCACTTATTATGTACAAAGCTATGTTTCAAGAGCCAGAGATACAAAAAAAAAAAAAAAAAAAAGGAAAACAATCCTTTTTCCCAAGGCTGCTTGTTCACTATCCTGCCACTATCACTACAAAAGGGCCATCATGCATTTTTCTTTGTTTCTTGGGTTTCTTGATATGAACAAAGAGGTTATCACCAAGCAGCCAATCTAGTGGTGGTGAACATCTCTGTACTTAGAAAGAAGATAACAGTCTATAACTGGGACTACAGTCAAAGACTCTCCAGCATGGAAGAACCTACCAGAGCTCATACTTTGTTGGTATAGTCTCAAAGAACAAAGGATTAACTCTTTGCTTCAATGAGTTGACAGAAGCAGAATTTCTACAGATAAGTCATTATAACTGTTGCTAATACCATTGCAAAGTGCTAGGAGTATATACAATCTGAAATGATTGGTATTGGGAGCAAGGAACTAAATAAAAGATTTTTACTACCCATTTATAAGAAATCTATTTTTATTTTTCAGTATACTATATTAGAGAAGCTAGGTTCATCATCTAATTTAGAGACAAAAAGTTGAGGGAAAAAATTTTGTAACCTGACTCACAGCTACCATGCCAATTTAAATGCAAAGTCTTTTTTTTACTAAAAGCTCTTAAATTTGGATATTCCATTTTGAGTTCATTTGGCTGCTATAGTTTCATCTAAAATGAGGTATATTTTTATTGTCTGATGCTTTTAAGGCCCTATTGTTTAAGTGAAGGAAAAGACACTATCCTTCCCAGAGATCTTAACTGCTAATTTAAACATGAGAATGAGAGTTTACATTGATCTGTCCTTTCTCTGAACTCTTATAGGACCTTCTTGTCATACAACTCATTGTGGTAATTAATAATCACATATTTCTTTATGTAATTCTTTTACATTATGTCTTACCTTGTTTGCTACAAGACTGAAATCTTTTTGAGGACAACAGTCATACTTTACATGCATTTGAAGTCACAATTTCACCTACAGTTGAGCACAAAGTAAGTGATAAATAAATATAAACTGTATGGAGTCTAATGTGACATGAAGAGACAGAGAAACTTGAGCAGTGTAGTCATTCAAGCAGATACCAAAGTAACCCAGGAAAATCAGGTGTAAATATTAATGCTATGTAGTGGACTTCCTGCCATCTAGGGGAGGGGAGGGGACTGGGGGTAAAATTTGTAATGGAAAGCTTTGTAAAGATCAATGTTGGGGAACTACCCATACATATGTTATACAAATAAAAAGCTTTAACAAAAAAAAAATATTAATGCTAAATATGCCATTCTTAGCAAGAGAAATAAAAAGGCAAGAAAAAAACATATTGGTTTTGCTTAAAATTCAGTATGGTACCTTGGCATTCATCTGCTTTGAAACTCACTGAATTCGATATTCAATGTATTTCAACAAGAAAACAGATGCTGCTGGGGCAGCTAGGTGACACAGTGGATAGAGCACCAGCCCTGAAGTAGGGAGAACCTGAGTTCAAATGTGATCCCAGACATTTAGCATTCCCTAGCTGTGTGACCCTGAGCAAGTCACTTAACCCCACTTCTTGCCTCAGCAAAAAAGAAAGAAAGGAAAGAAAAGAAAAGAAAACAGATGCTTCAACATTGATGTTTGCTTAGCATTTGTCCCTCTTGGTTATTGTCTTGGTTGAGCAGCAGGGATGGGAGGTTGGCTAGGAGTATTGCCTACCCCCACATCTACTACTACTGCTCTAAACCATGGACATTTCCTACCCAGTGCAGATACTATGTGTGCAGGACTATAAGGCTGGGGGCCACAATTCTGAAGTTGTATATGTTAGCGCAAGTTTGGGGGCATTTACTGCAGAACAATGTGGCTATAGCATATAGTCTCCCAGCTTCTAAAATGTGGAAACATTAGGGCCACAGGAAGGATTTAGGGAAAGGGCATAATGGTTGAATCAGAAAGGTATAATGATGGGACACAAAATTGAATACAATAAATTTTACTCTTCTCTTTGAAGTGGTAATGATTAAACTTATGGAAAGATATTACATTGCCCAGAATGTAGATCAAGACTAAACTCTCAAAGAAGGCTGTTATTGCAGATTCCAGAGATTAATCAGAGAAGTAGAAGAAAAAATAGTTTAGAAATATCTTCTAGGATCCTGGGGCAAAGAGGCAGTTGAGGATCATAGGATCATGTATTTGGAGTTCAAAGAGATCTTAGAGATCTTTGAGCCCAATCCCCTCATTTTTCAGATGAGGAAACCAAGGCTAGTTAGATAAGTGACTTTTTAAAGGAAAGACAGCTAGAAAGTGGCTTTATGTTGTGATTTAAGGTTAGCAAATCCCTTTACATAATTACCTCAATACCCTATGAAACAGCCTAATCATCTTCATTTTTAGAGAAGTTAACTGACTTGCCCATATTCATATTACTAAGTAAAATAATATACCCAGTAAAAACTAAGGTTTTCCTCATTCTTTCAATTATACCATACTAGCCATTAACAAATAGGAAATGGCTCAGCAAATTGTAACATAATGGATGCAATGTAATATTATAACACCACAAGGAATAACAAATATCAAGAGTTCACTGAAGGATGGAAAGATTTGCAAGAACTATGGTAGAATAAAGAAAGCAGGACCAAAAGAAATTGAATATATGCCAACACTCCAAAATCTAAATGAATGCAACACTTTAAGGCAAAAGAAGTCAAATTAAATGCAAAGGATATAGTTCTGGGTTATTAAGATTAACTATTAATACAAAAATAGTCCATGAATTAAATGATAATTAAATGATAGGTCCTGCTGGCCAACCATACTTATGAAAATGAAAAAAAAAATTTTAAACCATTTTATTGCATGCTTGCAGCATAGACCCATGGTGTGCTAAAACCAGTGGAACCCTGAGTAGCAGTCTTAAGCTACATTATACAGGTTTGGGTTATATAGACAGGTTGGATACAATGGAATGTTACAGAAGACAGAAGAGGAAGATAAAAATTTATATATCACAGAATAAATACAAACTGACAATTTTTATCATGTTAAAGTTGGTAAGTAAACACTAGGGAATATAGCTGGACATTTTTGGCCAGAATTGGCCATTAACAAAAGAGATATATCCAGTTACTTGACTTGTTCATCTTAAGTAGAGTTAAATCAGAGCTAGAAATTCTCATATCACTAACTAGTTAATCATTACCACTACAGTTTGATGTGTCAGCTTGATTTTAGAGATGTTAACTCACTATGTGACTTGATACCTTAAGCAAATGGTGGTAGTAATGCCAAACCCAGAAAAAATTCTCTTATGGCACTATTAACAAACCAAGGGTTAGTAATATGAGTGAAAAATGATATGTATTGCCCATCAGGATGACTATTGGAGATTATTTTGCTTAACTGTTTTTATGAGAATGAGTAGGAGGAGCAGAGATCATAGAATTATAGATTAGTTCTGGAAAGAACCTTAAAGACCATTTATTTTAAAATTTTTATTTCAAGGGAGAAGAATCTGAAGCCAAAGGGGGTTAAATCATCATTCAAACTAAGTGGCAGGGGCAGCTAGGTGGCACAGTGGATAGAGCACCAGCCCTGAAGTCAGGAAGACCTGAGTTCAAATCTGGTCTCAGATACTTAACATTCCCTAGCTGTGTGACCCTGGGCAAGTCACTTAACCTCAATTGCCTCAGCAAAAAGCAAAAAAAAAAAAGTGGCAAAGGTAAAATCTGAACCTGGATGCTCTGATTCTAAGGCAGCTAGGTAATGCCATAGATTAAAATGCCAGATATGGAATCTCATGTCTTCCGGAATTCAAATTTGACCTCAGACACTGGCTGTGTGACCCTAGGCAAGTCACTTAACCCTGTTTGCTTTGGTTTCCTCAACTATGAAATAAGCTGGAGAAGGAAATGGCAAACCACTGCCAAGAAGATTCCCAAATGGAGTCCCAAAGAAACAGACAAAACTAAAATATCTGAACAACAAAAACTTCTGATTCGAAGTACAGCACTATTTCCATTATGTCCAAGGTATATTTATTAGGAAATAACTCACAGTCCAAAGAAAAAGTATCAATGAATTTTTTGTGTCCTTTAAATTTGGCAATGATTATAACTAAAATTGTGATTTTAGTATAGTCACTAATTCCTCCCACCCATCCAACCCTAGCTTTTTGGCCTTTTGTTTTATTGGCTTACTTCATTAGATTAAGATCCTTGAGGGCAAGGGGACTTTTTCATATTTGAGTACTTAACTTTTAGCCCTGTGTCTGGCACATAATAGATGCTTGCTAAGTGGCTGTTGATTATTGACTATTGACAAAGAACTTGAAACAAAGAAGACCCTCTATTGAATGAGAATTGGATAGATGTGAAATATATAAAATGGAATCATGAGAGAAAAGAATGTCGTTAAATCGTGTTTAATGCATAGAAGAGAACAGAAGAAGGCAAGAAAGAATCAGAAACATTCTGGACAGCCTTGAAATTTACATATTATGTTTTAAAAGAAAATCAGGCTGTATATAATATTTGCAATCATATATACAATCCTGTTTTCTTCTGTGAAATGTTCCTTTTATTTTGTGCTCATTAAGTTCAGAATTTAAAAAAAATCTTTAAAAAGATATTACTCTACTATTAAAAAATGATAAATATAAAGAACACATGTAAAGATGGGAAAATGTAAAAATGTATGCAAAATGAAGTAAAAAGAACCAGAAAAATTATATGCAGAATGATGATAATTTTGTAAAGCAAAGGGAAAAAAAGAAAAAGAATTGAGTGTTCTATAATTATAATAAGCAAATCTGTTTCCAGAAAAAAAGAGATTTTTAAAAAATATACCACTGAGCAATAGCATTCTTAGTGATCTTAAAGTTACCTGTTCATTCAATGACTATTCACACAGAACTGATTGTTGACTGCTTACGCAGCATAAAATGGAACTTGTCATGTCAGAAACATGTCAGAAAACAGCTCTCAAGGCCAATGATCTCTAAAAAGAGTTTCCCAGATTCTTCATTGTTCTTATATTTTGTTGACTTCCAAAAGTTATATAGATGGAACGAGTGAACTGCTCAAGATAAAGACAGCCTATTTTCTGGTCTTCATTACTGTTAATTTTTTTTTCCCTGAGGCAACTGCCCAGGGTCACACAGCTAGGAAGTGTTAAGTGTCTGAGGTCACATTTGAACTCAGGTCCTCCTGACTTCAGGGCTGGTGTGCTATCCACTGTGTCACCTAGCTGCCCCTGTTAATTTTTCTATGGAGGACAAAAATAGCCTGTGGGCAAAATGCTGGCTCCACTGAATAAAGAGAATGACTCAAGCATTGGAGATGCCCTAAAAAAAATTTCATAAAGCTGGATTATAAAAACTGTTCAGACGCTAAGAATGTGGAGAAATAGGTCAACTTATAATTTAACAAATCATTAGGATAGACCATTCCAATTTTAAAAGAAAAATTTCTTTAATGGGATCAGAAGAATAGAACTTTATACAGATTGAAATATTCAACAAACAACTTAGGGATTATTTTATCCAACAATCATTAAAAACATATTTTTTAAAAATATCAGGTTATTAACTGATTTTCTAGAAGTGGAGATGTTTCTTGTATAAGGACAATTTCTCAATTCTTTTTTTAAATGATAGCTTTTTATTTTTTTTTATTAAAGCTTTTTATTTGCAAAACATATGCATAGGTAATTTTTCAACATTGACCCTTGCAAAGCTTTCTGTTACAAATTTTTCTCTCTTATCCCACCACTCCCCCTTCCCCTAGATGGCAGGAAGTCTAATACATGTTAATTATGTTTAAATATTTGACAGATCGAATATGTGTATATATATTTATACAGTTATCTTGATAGCTTTTTATTTTCAAAATACATGCAAAGATAGTTTGCAACAATCGGCCTTGCAAAATCTTGTGTTCCAAATTGTTCTCCCTCTCTTCATCCCCCTCCTCCCCTAGATAGCAAGTAATGCTATATAGGTTAAATGTGTGCAATTCTTCTTTATATATTTCCACATTTATCATGCTGCACAAGAAAAATCATACCAAAAGGGTAAAAAATAAGAAAGAAAGCAAAAAGCAAGCAAACAACAACAAAAAGTAAAAATACTTTGGTGTGATCCACATACAGTCCTCTTTCTGAATGCAGATAGCTTCATCACAAGTTTTCAATTAATTATTTTAACAAAATGGAAAGCAATATGAAAGATGCTGCAATTTCTGAAGTTCATGTTAAAAATCATAAAATTATTTTATGTACATTTTTAAATAGTGACTGAATACTAATCCTAAGTATAAATGAATGACTAAAATAGTGATAAAATATTAAAACTGGAGCTATATGCTTATCTAGTATCATCATCATCTGCTTGACTTCCAGGTGATTAATTTTTAATCAAAGCAACTCTCAAAGACTATCCACCCATAATAATAATTATAATTATAACAATAATTAATTATAATTATATACAATATAATCATGACAATAATTAGCATTTATCTAGTCTTTTAAGATTTTCAAAATATTTTGCTGTTGTTTGTTGTTCAGTCATTTCAATCATGTCCAACTCTTTGTGACCTCATTTGAAGTTTTCTTGGTAAAGATACTGGAGAAGTTTGTCATTTCCTTCTCCAGCTCATTTTACAGGTGAGGAAATTAAGGTAAATGGGGTTAAGTGACTTGCCCAAGATCACACAGTGAGGGTCTGAGGCTAGATTTGAACACAAATCTAGGCCCAGGATGCTAACTACTATATCACCAGCTATCAAGGGCTTTGTAACATATTATTTCATCTAATCCCTACAATAACCTGTGGGGTAGTTAAAATTAATCTTTTTATTTCATGAATGAGGAAATTAAGATAAGAGTGACATAGGATAAAAGATTTGCTAGCAAATCACAGCTAGCAGATTATGAGATAAATTCAAATTTAGGTCTTCCTGACTTTAACTTCACTGGCTCTCCACTATGTAATTGTGTCTCTTATCAAATTCCAAGGGATTTGCAATATGCATCAGTGAAGGGAGTGCTCACACCATCATCTAATATAGTTGGGTCTAACATAATATTCTATGCCAGAGGCGGGGCCTGACTCAAGTCAATCTAGTATTTCAGGTTCACAATTGTAATTAAATGATTTGCTCTGTGACACAGAGGTGGGGGCTGGCTGGAATGTAAGTGTTGGCAACACCAGCAGTGGACTTTGGAGGTGGCTGCAACACCAACAGCAATAGTAGCTTCAGAAGCTCTTAGCTGAGATATAATGAAAAGATTGGTCAGAAAGAGATTACATGAGACCCTGAGCTAACACTGGATACAAAAGCAGGTGCTATATGGAACTCTACTGCCTATACATAGCTTTAGGTCATAATTCCAGGGAGTGCTTGTGGTCAGTCATCAAGGAACAAGGGCTTTGGTCACCATTCCAGGGCATATAAAAGCACTATTGGTTGTAGCTTCAAGGAAATAAGACAATCAGAAGAATAAATTAATGTTAATAATTCCCTGAGACATCAAGAAACAACAAAAGAAAGTGAAAAGAGTGAAAAAAAAAAAAGACAGAGGAAGAAAATGTGAAATGTCATCAGAAACATAATAGACAGAACATTTAAGAATTACTGGACTACCTGAAAGTGATAATCAAAAAAAAAAAAAAAAAGCCTAGACATCATATTTCAAGAAATTATTTTTGAGAAACTGCCCTTGATATCTTAGATCAAGAGACTAAAATAGAAATTGAAAGAATCTACCAATCACTTCCTGAAAGAGATCCCAAATGAAACCTCCTAGGAATTTTATAGCCAAATTCCAGAGCTCCCAGGTCAAGGAGAAAATATTGCAAGTAGCCAGGAAAAAAAAAATTCAAATATCATAGAGTCATAGGCAGGATGAGACAAGATTTAGCACCTTTCACATTAAGTTGCTTCTGGAAGGCAAAGAAGCTAGAATTGCAATCAAAATAATCTACTATCTAAATATAACTAAAACTAAATATAATCTATCAAGATGTGGCAGGGGTGGGCGAGGAATATAGACTTTTACTGAAAAAAAGGACTTGCAAGTGTTCTTGATGAAAAGGCCAAAGCTGAATAGAAAATTTAACATTAAAACACAAGATTCAAGAGAAGCATAAAAAGATAAATATGCAAGAGAAATCCTAAAGAAGTTAATATGGTATACACCCAGAGAGAGGGATATGAAATATGGACCACAACATAACATTTTCATGCTCTCTATTGATGTTTGCTTGCATTGTGTTTCCTTTCTCTGATTTTCTTTTTTTCTTGTAGATAGGATTTTTCTTGTACAACTTGTCAAGTATTTCAACATAATTAGCATGTAATGGACTTCCTGACATCTAGGGGAGGGGAGGAGAGTGGGGATAAAATTTGTAATGGAAAGCTTTGTAAAGATCAATGCTGAGGAACTACCCATACATATGTTATACAAATAAAAAGTTTAATAAAAATAAAAAATAAATAAAAAAAGAAAAAGAAAAAAGAAAAAAAAGAAGTTAATATGGTTAAACTGTTTACATTCCTATGTAGGAAGCTGACATATGTAACTCCTACAAACTTAATCATTATTACGGCAGTTAGAAGGAGTCTACATAGACAAAGGGCATGGGTGAGTTGATTATGTTGGGATGATCTCAGACAAAATGAAGGGTGATAAATGGGTATGCTAGGAGAAGAGGGAAGGGGGAAGAAGAATGAGGAAAATTATCCTGCATAAAAAAGGCACCCAAGGAAAAGCTTTTAAGATGGAGAAGAAATGTGTGGTGGCAAACAATGCTTAAAACACTCCCATTGGAACTGGTTCAAACAGGGGGAGAATATATATTCATGTTCATTTGGGGGGGAGGGGGAGAGAGAGATAGAGAGAGAGAAAGAGAGAGAAGTAGGAGAAGAGAAGAGAAAGAAGAGGTGACAAAAGGAAAGGTGGATTAAAGGAGGCAGTGGTCACAAGCAAAACAGACTTTTGAGGAGGGACAGGGTCAAAAGAGAAAGAAAAGAACATGGAGCAGCTAGATTGCATAATAGATGGAGCACCGGCCTTGGAGTCAAGAGGACCTGAGTTCAAATTTGAGGTTAGACACAACACTTTCTAGCTGGGCACGACATTAACCCCAAATTTCTTACCAAAAAAAAAAAAAGAAAGAAAGAAAGAAAGAAAGAAGGAAAGAAAGAAAGAAAGAAAGAAAGGAGGAAAGAGAAGGATAAATAGAAGAAAACAGGATAGAAATAAATACACAGTAACAATAACTATGAATATGAATGGATTGAACTCACTCATAAAATGTAAACAGCAGAATTTAGAAACCCAAATCCAACAATATGTTCTTTATAAGAAACACATATGAAAGAGAAAGACATCCACAGAGTTAAATAAAAGGTTTAAGCCACATCTAATATGTTTCAGCTAAAGTTTTTTTAAAAGGCAGAGTAACAATTATAAACTAAGACAAAGCAAAACTAGGCCTAATTAAAAGAAATAATCAGGGAAACTACATTTTACAAAAAAATATAAAATACACAATGAAGTAATATCAAAAAATTTTTGCAGCCAGTGTTTCTGACAAAGGTCTCATTTCTAAACTATATAGAGAATTGACATAAATTTATAAGAATATAAGCCATTCCCCAATTGACAAATGGTCAAAAGATATGAACAATTTTCAGACAAAAAAATTAAAGACATTTGTGAATGTATAAAAAATGCTCTAAATCATTACTGATTAAAGAAATACAAATCAAGACAACCTTTGAGATACCACTTCACACGTCTCAAATTGGCTAAAATGACAGGAAAAGATAATGATAAATGTTGGAGGGGATGTGGGAAAACACTAATGCATTGTTGATGGAATTGTGAAATGATCCAATCATTTTGGAGAGCAATTTCAACTATACCTAAAAGGCTATCAAACTGTGCATACCCTTTGATACAGCAGTGTTTCTACTAGGTCTATATCCCAAAAGTATCACAAAAGAGGGAAATGACCCACATGTACAAAAATGTTCATAGCAGATCTTTTTGTAATGGCAAAAGAATTGGAAATTGAATGGATGATAATCAGTGGGAATGGCTGAATAAGTTATGATATATGAATATAATGGAATATTATTGTTCTATAAGAAATGATGAGCAGGATTTCAAAAAAGCCTGGAAAGACTTACATGAACTTATGCTAAGAGAAGTGACCAGAATGAAGAGAACATTGTACACAGTAACAAGATTATGTAATGATCAGCTGCGATGGATTTGGCTTTTTTCAACAATGAGGGGATTCAAGGCAATTTCAATAGACTTGTGATGGAAAGTGCCATCCACATCCAGAGAGTGAACTATGGACACTAAATGTGGATCAAAGCATATTTTCACTTTTTGTTGTTGCTATTTGTTTGTTTGCTAGACGTTTTTTCTTTCTCATGTTTTTCCCTTTTGATCTATTTTTTGCATAGCATGACAAATATGAAATATGTTTAGAATAATAATATAATCCTTTTTTTAAAAAGTGAAGCAAAGAACAAATCATAGAAAGAATTTTTTAAAAGAATCAGCAGCTTCTTCCTCCTCCTAGTTCTTCTCCTCAGCTTGCTCAGGGCTCACCCCAAATTCATGCATTTTCTACTAGCTTTCCCACATGTCTCTATCTCCCTCTTCATTTCCATCTCCTGATCTCATTGCTTTCTTAAGTTTCAGATAAAGTACCATCTTATGGAAGAAGCTTTTACCACTCTTCCTGCCCTCTAAGACTGCCATCAACATTCTCCAATTGATTCTCTGTGTATAGCTTCTTTGTATATAATTGTTTTCATCTTGTCTCTCCCATTAGATTTTGGGCTTCTTGAGAGAAGGGACTTTTTTTAAACTCTTTTTGTATCTTCAGTGCTTTGCCCAGTGACTGGCATATAGCAGAAATAAAAAAGTGATACTTGGTGGTGACAATTAGTTTAATAAATACTTGTTGGTTTTACTTTAAGTCTTAGTCCCCTGGGCCATTTCTCAAGGATAGTTTTAGTGCCTTTTAAAATAAAAACTAACCTAGCATGAAAAGTAGGATTTTAAGATATCGGTTATATGACATTTTATATCATAAGAGAATCGTTGTTCTCTGTTGCCTCAAGGATCAAATATAAATTGCTGGGTTTGACTTTTAAAGTCTTTCCCAATTTGGCTGCAATATAGTCTTCCATCTTTATAATATACTTTATACTGGACTCTACAGCCACTGGCTTTCTTTCTATTCTTCACTCATAGTCCCCATTTTCTCTCTTTCCACTTTTATACTGGCCATCTATCACATTAAGAATACACTGACCCCCTCATCTCTGTCTCAGAATTCATTATTTCCTTCAGGATTCAGTTCAAGCACCACCTTTTACAGGAAGTCTTTCCAAGTCCACTTCCTTTCTCTCCACCTTCCAATTATTAATGTGTTCTCTCCCTAAGTATTTAAACTAGCACACATTTATCATGTATATATTATCCTGCATATACTTTTAAGTCTACATTTAGGTTCCCCTGATAAAATATAAGCTCCTTGAGAATAAAAGTTGAGGACCATATCTTTCTGATTTGTTTTTTTGTTTGTTTGTTTGTTTGTTTGTTTGTACCCACTAGCAATACCTAGTGAATAGTAGATGCTTAATGATCCTGTTGATTGATCGATTGAATAGGCAAAAGACTAATATTGTTAGAAGGATGCCCACATAGGGTGCTGAATCTTTATCTTCTACCTCTAGAAAACTCTTCCTCTAAGCCACATGCACAGGAATTCTGCTACAAGATTCAATGGGTCTGTGTGAGAATTTATTCTGCTCTGCACAATACTCTTCATCATATGTGATTATATTCTATGACTGAATATCAACTGAAGTAGAGGCAAAAGGGCAGGAATGGCAGGAAATCAAATTCCAACCTTCCTTACAATAAAGATGCTAAAAATCCTAGGGGTCTTTGGCAGTGCAAAACTCTTATTTAGTTGCATTGTTCTTCAGATAAAGAAATTATTCAAGCAATCTTGAATCAGGTGAGATTTATCACCTGAGGAAAAACAGGTGCTTCTTATACATTCATCTTTAAAGAATGTAAATAATGCTCTTTCCCACACACCCACACAAATACACACACACACACAAAAAACCTATAAAAAGGATGCTTCTAGTCAATATGGGAGAAAATAGGTCAATGGAAACACATTAATATAAAGATGTTAGAATTGGAATGTGATTCTAAAAATAAGCTCAGAGTATTTTGTACTAATTATTTGGACATTCAAGATGTTTATATTATTATTTTAAGAAAACTTTAAAACATAGAAAATTAATCAGTTGATTTACTTAGAACTATGGATACACCTACTCCTTTCCATTTATCAAAGAAATAAGATTAAAATATAAAAAAGAGTAACTAAATAAATATTTAATAAATTATTCTTGCATAGTTAATAATTATAAATATTTCAATAATGGGACTCTAGAAATCTGGTGAACCTCATTTGAAGAAGGGGACAGCAAGGACATTCCTAGCCTCATCTCCACCTCATACTTTCCTGAGATATACAATAAGTTTCTGATGTATCTCTACTAGGTCTGGCCCATATAAGAATCTCCTTCCCTTCATACCCCTGAACACTGCCTGAAAGTCTTTTTGAGGCCCTCACTCAGACCAATGCTTATTCAGTGATTATAGGAGTTAGAAACAATTAAAGCCAGGAACAGCTAGGGGGACCCAGTTGTACATGTTGTAATTTCAAATTGAGTCTGCCCCTTGTGTCAACTAAACTGGAAAATGTTTTATAGCTGATCTTTATGACTTGGGAAAAAAACAAATAGCCATTGCTATAGTTAATTCAATATTCTTTTTCTGCTTAATCATAACAAGAGTCCAGATGTTTTAAGAAAAAAGAAAGAGAGAGAAAGAAAGGAAGGAAGGGAGAGAAAGAAAGGAAGGAAGGAAAGAAGGAAGGAAGGAAGGAAGAAAAAAGAAAAGAGCATATTTAAAAACAAAATTTCATACATAGCTGAATTTTCACAAGTCACCCTTCATTTTTAAAATTATAAGTAGGCAAAGATTAATCTCCATCTTCGATCAGTATTTTTTAAATGAACTGGAAAACCAGCCTTCCTAAAGGCATAAGCCATTTTGCAGAATGCATAGTACTACTGGGATTAAATCTATCAGAGACATTGACATAGCATAAACATAAAGGAGCTGAAAATACTTTCTCTGCCCAACTCCCACACCTCTAATCTAGGAACTGACATGATTTATAGCCAAAGATTTACACAGACTGATGGAAATTGAAAACAAGAAAAAGACAAAGGTAGACAATTCCCAGAGCATATATTCCACTGGTAAAGAGCTTTAGTCATTTATGGATGTGGTAGAACAGAGGTCTGTCCATTTAATAAAATAGATCTAAATCTAATAAACAATAAACCAAATATTTCAACTTCAAGCATATCGATTTAAGGGGAACTTAGAACAAGGCTTGTATTTATTTGAACTAAAGAGATATTATGTGGTGAGGAACAATGCACTGGACTTTAGAATTAACAAAAATCATGTTCACCTTAAATGGCATACTTGAAAAATTCTTGATAGTTATCAAAGCTTTACATTTTATATTATGGACTCTAAACCAACTTAGAAAAGGATAAAGGGCCTTAACCCCACTGTACATTTGGGCCTGAGAGTTTTTGTCAAAGTATGCCCAGAAAATGATTCAGCTGACAGAGATCAGCCCATTTATGAGTGCATGTGGTGATCACTGAGCTGGCCGAGCTTTATCCATTTAATGAATATTGGTTTAAATCCAGAGGGGTATCCAGTTTAAAATAAAAACTCCATTTAATCCTACCCAATCCCTGGGGAAGGGTTAAGGAGAGGAGCAGAGAGAGGAAGGGAGGAAACATCACAGTACAATATTACCGTTGAAACCTCAAAGGAATTTCCAGAATGAGACATGGAAAATAACACATAAATCCCTCTGGTGATATCAGGATATGTACACAGCACTGCATACACATTGCCTGGAAACTATTTATGGGAGCTATTGAGGGAAAGAGAGTCAGGATTCAGCATGCTTGCAGTAATGACAGCTGTCAAAGTTGGATGGAACTAAGCACATCAATCAGAAAACTGTTCAGGTTTTTCTTTATCTTTTAATTATTTTTCTGTCCCAAAATGAAGGACCATGGAGGGAGGCCAGGAAGATCATTAGGAACCACCAAGAATGTTAATCAATATTAGTTAGTTTCAGCAAGTGAACTCTTTTCAGTTTGCACTCACCACTTTGACTTAGCAGTGCAATCAGGATTCAGAATGGCTAGAAGAGTTCTACTGTATTGCTGAAGCACAAAAAAGTTTTAGCATTATCTCCAACCAGATTTTAATCATGCACTTGTAACTGTATTTCAGTCACAGTGGTGTAGTTCCTATAAAACCTGAATATATGGGGATTGGGGGGGAGGTGTAGGGAGCCCTCATGTCAGACCATGATTGGAAATCTGGACATTGATATTTATAGACTCACAAAGTATCAGTCAGTTAATAAACACTATCATTCAATCAATATTTACTAAATTCCAAATATGTGCCAGGCACAGGGGATACAAAGAAAGGAGAAAAGTAAAAGACAAAAAGTAGCTTTTTGTATTTTATGTTTGCTAGTTGCTATCTTGCCTGAAGTTTTTAATCTTACAAAACTTTGTCAAGTGAAATCTCTGGAGCAGACCTTCAATATTTCATGCAAGCATTATTTCCCCAAGGAGACAAAAGGAATATCCTAAGCTCAAAAAGAAGGGGTGGTATACTCAGGTCTATCAGGAAGGAAGGCAAACAAGAAGATCAGGTTTTAAATTTAAAGGTTAAATTATAGTGGTGGATCAGGGGAATGAATCAGAGAATAAATTACAATACATTATAATAAATGATGATAATAATCTAGTACATGATAAACATAAATCCAAGCTTTTGGGAGAAAAAAAATGGCAGGAAAACTGGAAAACAGTATGGAAGAAACTAGATATTAACCAACATGTCCTACCATATACCAAAATAAGGTCAAAATGGGTATGTGATTTACACATAAAGGTGATACTATAAGTGAAAGAGAAGAGGATGGAATAGTTGACCTAAAAGAGTTATAGATAAGGGAAGAATTAGGACCAAACAAGATATGGAGAGTATTATAAAACAGAAAATAGATAATTCCAATTAAATAAAATTTAAAAGTTTTTATTCTAACAAACCCAATGCAAGCAAAATTAGAAGGAAAGCAGAAAAATAGGGGGAAATTTTTGAAGCAAGTACCTCTAATAATGGCCTCATTTCTCAAATATATAGAGAACTGAGTCAAATTTATAAGAATAAAAGTCCTTTCCCAATTGATAAATTGTCAAAGGATATAAACAGCAATTTTCAAAGAAATCAAAGCTACAGATAGCATATGAAAAAATGTTTTAAATCATTATTGATTAGAGAGATACACATTAAAACAACTCTGAGGTACCACCTCACACCTATCAAATTGGCTAACATGACAAAACAAAAAAGATAAAATTATAAATGTTGGCAGGGATGTGAAAAAATTGGGACACTAAAGCACTGTTGGTGAAGGTACGTACTGATCCAACCAGTCTGGAGAGCAATTTGAAACTCTGGAGAGCCCAAAAGGCTACAAATTGTACATACCCTAT
>JAJPUD010022114.1:0-21967 GCA_023553655.1 Myrmecobius fasciatus | reverse complement strand
TTCTAAATTGCCAGGAGGGAAAATATCTCAGATGAAGAAATATATGAACCAGAAGAGCATCTCTTGGCTTAGCAGATAAAGGTTTCCTTTCCTCCTTGCTACCACATGCCATCTTTGCCAGCCAGCTCCTCAAAGCTGAGTCTCACTCTTTCTGAAACTCTCCTTCTTCTGCAGATACACTGCTGTTATCAGGGGTTCTTGGCCCCCAAGGATTCCCCAGTATTCTGCAGGCCTAATCACGGACATCCGTCTCCCTTCCCCTTAGTATCCTTGAGAAAGAAGCTTCGGTTTCCAAAAGGATGTTACCAGCCCAAAGTAAAATGACTCACAAAGGATAAAATTGCCAGGTTCTAGTTTGTGGGAATTCCATCATGATAGAAGCAATGAAAAGAACCCAAAGATTGGGGGTCGGAGACCCTCACCTCAAATCCCATCCCATCTCTTGCTACCTTTGGACAAATCACTTAAATTTCCCGGGCTTACGGGTCCTTGTCTAGATAATGTGGATGTTGAACAAGACAGCCATTAGGGCTCCTCCAGCTATGATCCTCTGCCATTAACCCTATCATCAGTAGCAGGTTCTTTTCTGGGCAACTGCCCTTCTCCATCTACCCAATGTCTGGGCTCATCCAGGCAGCAGCATCTGAAGTCAGTTTGTTCCAGGGATGGGATTCAGGATGCCTAGGGCTCCAACCCTGTGGGGTCTGACACACTGGCAGGCGGGACCCCTTTGGGGCCTAAGACCTTTCCTAACATTATACTCAGGCTGTCACCAAGGTATCAAAACGCACACAACCTATTCGGGCAGTAATGAGGTGCCTGTGAAGCGTATGTAAAGACATGATTTCTACAATGAGGAGGAGGAGGGTGCTGAGGCTGACAGCTAATATTTACATAGCACCTATTACGTACCGGGCACACTGTTAAGTGCTTTACAAAAATTGTCTCATTTGATGGTCACAACCACCCTGGGAAGGAGGCTATTATCCCCATTTTAAAGATGAGGTAACTGAGGCAGACCTGGCCAGAATCACACAGGCAGTAAGTATCTGAGGCTGCATTTGAACTCAGAACTTCCTGATTCCAGGCCCAGGGCTCCATCCACTGTGCTATCAACATAAGAATGAAGATGGGGACACACATACATAAACATACAGGCCCACATAAAAACGCCAGCTCTTTTGCAATAACAACTGCTCATATTCGTGTAGCATTTTCTGGTTAAAGTAAATCACTGTCTCACAACTCTGTGAAATACTGCAGGTGGAAGTCCCACTTCACAACAGAGAAACTATCCTCCGAGAGGTTCAGAAAAATTGGCCGGGGCCGTTGGGCTAAGTGGCAGGATTGGAACTCGGATCTCCTGACTCTCGAAAGTTTGCTGATTTCATTGAGTCTCTACCTCGTTCTTTGCTGTTTCTTTCTTACTTCCTCTGAAGATGGTGGCTATTCAGGGGACAGCAGGGCCTGGGGGGATGAAGGGGCTCCACACTTTCACCAGGTCTCACTCCCAGGGAGAAGAGATGTGGCCTGAGGAAGTCTTAGTGGGAAAGGGGAAGAAGGAGAAAGCTGGGGAAAGATCTGATCTCCCCTAACCAGAGCCCTGTGCATTTCAGGGTGGCTCCAGCCAGCCCCCCAAGGGTTAATAAGGTCCTATAAATAAACCGCTCTAGGGTTGATGATGATATGAACCCTCTAGCCATCTGTTCCCATTTTCTCCTGCTAACATTGGAACATCTGAAAACAGCCCCAGTGCCCCAGCCGGTTCCCAAAAATAGCCCTAGCCTGCCCGGTGAGAGAGCCTTGGGAGACAAGCACAGATGGGCATGACCAGCCCAGCAGGGAACAGTGGTCGGCAGGAGGCAAGCCAAGTCCGGGGCACCAAGCCAGATCTCTGTGTCCACTCTCACTCTAACCCCATAGGGCCTTAAGGGTAGGGGAGGTACCTGCAGAGGTAAACAACTTCCCTCTGGTTAGCTGGTGAACTCGGGGGTCTCTAAGCCACTCTTATGGAATCTGGCCAGAGAGAGCAGGGCAGGGCCTAGTCTTGGACAACAGACCCAGGTGTCCTGGCATCCCAGGCGTTTCCGCCACATCCTAATCAGCTTAATCCTGAAATAGGGACACCGAGTCCTAGGATGGGGGAGGGGCTCAGAGCTCCAAGGCCAGACCACCTGTCTCAGCCTAGTTCACCTCACCTTGATTGACCCACCCTCTAGAGCCCTTGCCCCAAAGGGCACAATCCTAGAGGAATCCAGAATCCCACAAAAAGCAGAATCATAGGATTCAGAACTGGAAGAGGCTATGGGCCCGATGGAGTTCAACACTTTCATTTTATGGATGAAGAAACCTGGTCTCAGAATGGTAGAGGAGTGACTTATCCAAGACTACATACAAAGTAAACAGTAGACCTCAAACCCAAACTCCAAAGCAAGCTCTTTCTACATTACAATTTCTAAAGCACTTTACATTTAACTGAGAAATTCTTTTTTATTTGATCCTTACAATTTCCTTATAAGATTGGTGGTGCAGTTACTGCAACTATTTTACAGAAAACAGACTCAGAAATTAATCAAGCAATCAATAAACATTTATTAGTACCAACTATGTGCCAGGTACTGTGTTAAACACTAAATTAAGAGTAAGCAGTTTGCTCAGTGTCAGGCCTGGGATTGGAACTAGGGTTTGAACACACAGATTTCATTGCTTCATCTACAAACTATTTTGAAAACTCCATAGTTCTTTCCAGCCATTGCCATGGACCCTTTTCTTCACATTCCTTCTACCTTCAATACTATTTGAAATTCTGGGAACTATATCTGGCTTCAGTAAATTTTCTTCCCGCCACAGCATCCCAACTTTTATTCACTCATTTGGGTCCTTGCTTTTCCTCACTGCCCTAAACGTCCCTCCTGAGCATGAAATGGTGACTGTGTGGTCATTTTCTAGAATGTCCCTGCCAGGGCTGGCACCCAATCATAATCATCTTGGGCCACCCAAGGAAATTAGGAGACCTGGAGAGTGTCCCCAAATCCCTCACTCAGTGTTGCTACAGAGCAGTGCCCAGGCTGTTTTGTAGAAATAAAGTTGTTGATCAATGCCTGGAGGATGTGTGCAGTCCTGGTTCCTGGAAAGGAACAGAGGCCTGATGGTTCCTAACTGGTACCATGTCACTCCATCCTCCCACCCCCTACCCTTCCAGTAACAGAGAATCACTGGGCAAGAAGGGACTTTACATATCATTTATCCAACCTACTCACTTTAGAAATGACAAGCCTTCTTGACTCTGACAAGGTCACACAACTAGTTGGTGGAAGATCCAGGTCTAACAATAATTCCCATTTCTATAATTCTGTAAGGTTTACAAAGCCTTTCCCCCCCCACAACAACCCGCTAACGTAACATCTACTTTACCAAAGAAAAAACTGAGGCTCAGAAAGGTAGGATGATTGGTTTACATTAAATAATGTAAAACAAATTAAATAACTCTTAAATGCATCACTAATATTCAACTTGAGACCTCCTAGTTTCCAGCCCATTGCTCTGCACTTCCCCAGGTTGGCTGCCTCAGGTTCAAGGCCATGTATAGGCCACACTTCCCAGCACTCTCTTGGGGTCCTAGAGATGGGCAGAATGGATCAACAAGTGGGAAATGGGGGCCACGAACTTTAGATTTCCTGGGACAGTTCTGAATCCGAGGAACGGAAAGAGATTTTTTTTTTACAAGGAGTCTTTGCAAAAAGAATGTTTTTTCAAACCACATATCTACACAATTTCTTTTTTTTTTTTGGTTCAAAAGAACTATGGCTATTAAAAGTCTAAAGAAAGCCAATATACAAGAGTCTGGCACAGCAGGGAGTCCTAATTTGCAGGAAGTGGGTTCAAATCCAGCTTTTACAGTCAATCCCACCTCATTACAATTGAGCTTGTTTACTAGCCAGAAATGCTGGGGGGAGAAGGGGCAGCATCGGAACTACAGGGCCCCGGAATCCCTTCTCATTCGACTCTCTGCTCCGCTGAGGAGCGAGAACTTCAGCTAAGTGTCTCAAAAACATTCTCTTCAGCCATTCTGAAGGAAGGGATGCCCTGGGACAGGAGCTCGGGCCTTTGGGGATCATGGCCACTCCCAGGACTTGACAATAAAAATGTCACCGGCGTGGTGGTGGGAAAAACGAGCCATAAAGGAGCACAACTGCCCGGGCGTACACGTGTTCCTGGGTGTCGGTGTGGGAGCGGAGGTACGAGCATCCAGAAACTGGAGTTTCCTAGAAGTCTATAGTCATCTCCTCCCTTCCCCCACACCGGCCCAGCCATTAACTCTTTCCCCACCGGAGGGAAGGGAGGAGCGCAGACCTAGCAAGTCCAATCAGCACAAACGTCCAGCAGCCATAATAAGGGGGCGAGAGAGGAGAGGAAAAGCAAATGAGGCCAGGAAAGAAATCGAAACAAGCCAAGCGGTCCCCTTCCTTCCCCTCTGGGAGGACTGCTCGGAGGGCAAAGTCCCCCAGTTCTCCCCCCGCCCCCCATCCCCTTATACCTACTCATTTAGCCTCCTCCACCTCCGCCTCAGGTGTGGGGGAGAGCAGGGAGGAAGGAGCCAAGAGGTTACTCAGGCAACACCAGGTAGGCTTTCACCAGGGAAGGAGACCCAGGGGGGTAAAGGGAGGAGCCAGGTGTTCCTCCCCCTTCCTCCTGCCCCACCCACTGGGGGTGGGGGTGGGTCAAGGGTCAGACCAGGGCGGGCTCAGGTATTCCGGCCCCTACCCTGCCCCTTCCCGGAGGCCTGCCCTCCGTGTTGCCCAACACCAACGGTTCGGCCATCCTTCCAGCCCACCTGTCCCAGCCCACACCTGGCTTACCTGGGCTGCCCCTCAGCCCAGGTCCTGCCCCCCCCCCCCCCAGTCAGGGAGAAGGGAGGTAGCAGCACGTCCTTGGAGGGACAGCTTGGGAGAGGTGTTTCCCTTCCATCTCCTTCCCCATTCCCCAGCGCCCTCCAGCTTTTCCTAGTCAGACGAGGAGCCCACAAGAGTGTTTGTTGTGAATTCAGGGAGCTGTTGCTAAGTAAGGAAGAAGGGGAGAGGGAGGGAGAGGGAAAGGGAGGGGGCGGGGCGGGGGCAGGGGCAGGGGCAGAAACCACGTTTGGGTGGCTGGTTGCCATCCAGGCTTGGATTCAGCCAGCTTGGGCCGAGGCCAGGAGAACGAGGGTGGAGGGAGGGCTGGCCAGGGACCGGGGTAACCAGGGACTGGGGTAACCAGGCAGGGCCACCTTTGCCCCCCCGGGAGGCGGCATCGTAGCTCTCCCCCTCTCCCACCTGGCGGGCAGAAAAGGGCAGGGAGGGGCAGGAGCCAGGGCCAGAATGGTACCCTGCTGGTTTGACCCTGCCCCCTCTTCCCACATGACCCCTTTCCAGCTGCCCCCTGGACCTCGGTCTGAGCTGCCCAGGGCCAAAGCCAGGGCCTTCCACCGGCTGCCTCAGGGAAGAAGGCAGAGCCTCGGACACCCAAGAACAGACACAACCAACCACTGAGACTCCAAGACAGAGACCCATTTACAGGCTCTGGAATCCACGTCCGGGGCTGGGGCTGGAGGGCGTGGATCGTGGGGTGGGGCCGGGCACCCAGCCACACCCTGACACCCCCCCCCTTCCCCTGGGAGGGGGGAAGCCTTGGGATCTGGGATTTCCTGCTGCTGCCCCCCAGCCCTCCATGCCAGGTACCAGAGGGCACCTGGATTCTCAGCTCTCCCGAACACTGCATTCTCATCCTGCTCTCACTACAGAATCCCCCCAACTTCCCCACCCCACCCCCACACACCCTACAGCTCCAGGAAGTCTCAGGGCTGCACAGAACCCCCTTCTCCCCCCCCTCGGGCCTCTGTGGATTGGCTGGGGGCCAGGCCTGAGTCGGCCTCTCTGCCACACTACGCTCCCCCCACCCCCATCCTGGAAGCAGGGAAGGAGGCAATGAAAATAAGCCTTAGTGCCTTTCTCTAGGAGAGATGGGAGAGGCCTCTTCTGGCCTGACCCAATCCAAGAAGACTGGTTAGGGGAGGGAGGAGAAGGCTGCCCGGACAGATAGCTAGTTCTCCAGGGGAAGGAGTCAGGCGTTCCAGCCCGGGGGGCTAGCTGTGCCTGGGCCAAGGATAGGGGAAGAGACAGGGACTGGACCCTCCGAGAGGGCTGGGAAAGGGACACAGGTATCCGGTTCCCCACAGTCTCCCCTAAGGACCTCGGGCAGAGAATGGGCAGATACCTGGCCAGAGATGCTCCTCAAAGCCCCCTGGGATGCACATTGGCAGGGATGGAATGTTGCCCTGACAGGGCTTCAGTGGCCATGGGGAGGGAAAACATGGCGTAGGATCAGGACTGAGATGGGAGGGAGCCGGGCGAAGCCCAGAGCAGGCGGCTGGGCAGGCAGTCCTCCCCCTCCCCTCTGGCGGCTGGGCTCAGTTTGTACTGGGGGTCAAAGGGGAGTTCTTTTCCGAAGCATTCTGGGAGAGACGCCAACTAGAGCAAGCTGCTAACCACCCCTCCCGGCACCAATCCTGGGGGTGGGAGGGTGGGAAGAGAATCAGGGTCCCAGCCAACCAGACTTAACCCTTTCAAGGACACAGAGTTCCCAGTGGACTCTAGAAAGGGGGTGGGGAGAGGGACAGGGCCGAGGAGCAGGGATCCAGACCCTTGGCAAGCCTATTTTTCCGTGCCAGGTAGGAAGGCAAGGCTTCATAGAAAGTTGGTGCCGCTGGTCAGAGTGCCAACCTCAGTACCACTGGGGTGGCTTTTCTGGACCCGGGGTCAGGTCCTGAAGCTTTATTCAGCCGCTATACATGAGTCTCTCAGAATTAGAAGGTAAAAAAGACTCTCCTTTGAGGTTACCCTGCTTCCCCTTCCTAACCTATTCTTCTAAGTCACAGGAGATGGAAAGGGTGAGCTCCGAGGGTGGTGGGCAGTTTCCCCTCAACTTTAGAACATCCTTAGTGCTGCCTTTCCCTACCAACCGTCTTGCTTTAGGAGGAACAAGGCTACAAGATTTGTCCTCAGATCACAGGGGTGAATCCATCCACAAAAAGGAACAAGAATTCCAGTATCTAAGCCCCAATCCTCTCCCAGCTCCCCCCCTCAGTCCTTATCAGAGAAGTTCCCTCCCACCTTCAGTCCTCCCCATTTTTGTAGATTTACTTTCAAACTGTAACAAGAGGGAATGAGATTAAACTGGGAGAAGACTTCCCCCTCTCCAGGGCTGAAAGACTCTAGAATTCACGGAAGTCTTTCCGAGGGGGAGACAGCCTCCCTCCCTACTCCCGCCACCCTCCACTCCACTCATTAACTCTTGCTAGCTAGCCCCAAGGCAGTGCTTAATGAGTGGGGGGAGGGGGAGAGGGGGCTGAGTCTGTGAACTTGGATGAGGAAAACATATCCAACTGAAATTTAGTGTTTTCTTCAATTATTTAAAACCCTCTTCTGAGGTGTCTGACACCAGACCACCGGAGAGATGACACACAAAAAAGGACACCCCCGGGATGCCCTCTTGCTACCCAGTCTGGGAATCAGAGAGCCCTTCAGGCCCTGATTTTGCCCACGGTTATGGATCTGAGGGCGTTCCACTGTCCCATTCTAAAGGTGCAAGAAGCCCAGCACAGGATGGGCTAGGGCGGGTCCCGAGAGAGCATGAGGGAGACCCAGGCTGTGGGGCTTGAGAAGCTGTACGAAGGAGCCTGCTCCCCAAGGAAAAGCTCGATTGTCATCTAAAATCCCAGCCTGGGGTTTTGCCCCTCGACATCAGGGACTGCAGGCACCTCAGCTCTTCTTCGGGAGCCCTTCCTTCTCAGAAACAAGAGAACTCCATGTCCCAGAGACGTGGGACAAAGTCGCCACCAACCCTCCCACACGCAGGCTGCAGACTCTCTCCTCTGAGAAATCCCCTCACCTATCCCAGCCCATGTACTGCAGGCACATTCTGAGAATCCCCCCAATGTACCTGCGCTGGGCACACACACACACACAGAGAAAAAGCCCCCGCCTCAAAAGAGACCCACACGGAGACGTGAGCCCCCAGACACACACCCCGCGAGCCCCGTGCCGCCTCCTCCTCCTCCCCACACAAGTAACCCACAGAGACAGCCATCCCTGCATCCACACTGAGTTGTATACCAGCAGCCACATGGTGGCCTGCACACTCACACTCACACACACACACTCTCACTGTCACACACACACTCACACACACACTGTCTTACACACTCTCACTCATTCACACACACACACACACACTCACTCACACTCATTCACACTCATTCACACACACACACTCACTCTCACACACACACAGTCTCACACACCCTCACACACCCCTTGCGATCCACAGTGGTGAAGTCAGATTGGAGGACAATACTCCAGCAGCCCTCTACTGGGGGGCGGGGTGGGAGATGGGGATGGGGGTGGGGGGAGAAGTGCTCACAGATTTCAAAACAATCCTGGTTTCGAAATCTTGGATTCAGGGCTATTCCCAGCTAGGGAAGGGGGCTGGGAGGGAAGTATCCGAGGCAGGGGGCACACTGAGGCAGGCTAGTCTAAGCCTGTCCCCATCACCAGGCGGCTTGGAAGGAGCCCGCGTTGAGGGGGTGGCACCCCTTTTAGGAGAGGGGTGCCAGGGTTAAAGGCTGAGCTGGGGGGGGAGGTGGAGCAGGAGGCCAGGGGCCAGGGGCCAGGGAGGGAGGGGCAAAATCAAAAGGAGCCAGGAGGCCCGAGATAGGGAAAGTGAGAGTGGCCCTGGGAGGGCTTGGGCCCCTAGGAGCCCCAACTCAGAGGAAGCAAGCACAGCTTGCTGTCCCTCTCCTCTGCCCGGCTGGCCGCTGACAGGCATTTCAGGGTGTCCTCTTGTCTTGCCCCCCGGCCATCTCTCGGCCTCCGGGCCCTTTGTGGCCTTCCTTGAATGACCCCAGATGGCCCAGGAATCGGGGACCCAGGAGAGGGAGGATCCCCGCCCACCCCACCCCGGCAGAAGACGGGCTTCATCAGCATCTGAAAAAAGAAAGAAGCTGGACCCAGGCCTCCCCTCCCCTCGGGCCTAGGACTATGTTGGGCAGCTGCAGCTCAGGCCTTGGAAAGGTTCCCCTCCCACAGTCTCGGCCTCCTCTTTCTCCCCACCCCCTCCTCAGCTCCAGGCCCTCCCAACTTCCCCCCACCCTCCCTCCAACCTCCAAGGAAAGGCAGCTTGAGGAAGGGAGGGGAGGTCAGTCAGGCCAGCCTGGGGGCGGGGCCACGGGCACTCGGCAGAGGAAATTCCAGGCTGTTCCTCCAGGCAGGGCCTGGCACCCAGTAGCTCCAGGGCGGCCAGTCCGACAGCTCAGCACTTCAGGAACCCTCATCTCCATCACCTTACCCTTCCTTCCCAACTCCTCGGCTCCTTCCCTGGCGGCCCCCAAGCCCAAGGGACAGCAGGGAGGAGTCCGAGCGAGAGAAATGGGCTCACAGTGAGCTCCTTCGCTCCAGCTCCACTGGATCCCAGGCAGACCCGTCTCTTACGCTCCATCCCCTCTCCATCCCTGCCCCCAGCTCTCTTATAACCAAGCGGCCCTCTCTGGCCCGAGACAGCAGCCATCAATCAGGGATGAGGGGTGCAGAGGGCAGGTGCCAGGGCCAAAGGAGGCTGTGCTCAACAGGTTGGGCCAGTCTCAGGAACAACCCAGCCCCACCCCGAGGAGAGCAGAGCCTGGCGGAGCTCCCCTGCCTGGGGCGCCTGGCCCGCACCAGCCCCGCTCCCACGATTTCCCACGGTACCATCCTCTCCTTCCACCCCCACCTCCATGGGGTCAGCAGCTGGGCCAAGGTAATGGGCTAGTGGCAGAGAGAGGAGGAGCAAAGTGACTTGTGAGTTACCTGTGGTGCCCTGCCCGCCACTGCCTACAGTATGCACACTATGGCTGGTAGAAGAGGTACTTGGGTTGGCAAAAGTAGGTATCCCCCCCCAACTTCACACACACACACATTCTCTTTGTCTCTGTCTCTCTCCCCCCTCCCTCCCCCCTTTCTCTCTCTGTCTCTCTCTCCTCCCCTCTGTCTCTCTGTCTCTCTCTCCCCCCTCCCTCTCCCTCTGTCTCTCTCCCCACCTCTGTCTCTGTTTCTCTCTCCCCCCTCCCTCCCCCTTTCTTTCTCTGTCTCTCTCCCCCCTCCTTCCCCCCTTTCTGTCTCTCCTCCCCTCTCTGTCTCTCTTCCCCCTCTCCCTCTCCCCTTTCTTTCTGTCTCTCTCCCCCCTCCTTCTCCCCTTTCTCTCTCTCCCCCCTCCTTCCCCCCTTTCTCTCTCTCTGTCTCTCTCTCCTCCCCTTTCTCTGTCTCTGTCTGTCTCTCCCCCCTCCTCCCTTTCTCTCTCTGTCTCTCTTTCTCTCCTTGCCTTTTCTCTCTCTCTCCCTTACTCTGAACCTTTCCAAATACACACACACACTCTCACTCTCTGTTTCTCTCTCACACTCACTCTCATTTTTTCTTTCTCTCTCTCTCCTTCCCCCCCTCTTCTCTCTTCTCTCCCCTCTTTCTTTCTCTCTCCTTCACTCTGAACCTTTCTAAACACACACACAGCAAACCATCCCCCATTCCATGCTACTTAGGTGGCTTTGGGATGAGGAAGAACAAGAGGCTGGGACTAATAAAGGAGGTTCTTTCCTACCTAGGAGCAAGAAGTGCTCAGTGTGTCCCAGGCTCTATTGACTCTTCTAAATATCCTGGTATCCTTTTCATAGTTCTGCTCCTTCTTCCTCTGTCAGTGCCCCATGTCTCTCCATCTATTCTGAACTTCCCCACGGTGCTTCAATGGAACCAAGCCCTCTAATATCTGTGACTCCCTAGATTCCCTTTTGCTCTCCCCAGGACCAACTGAGAAGTGAGAGATTATGGCTTCTTCAGTCCCTGAGCCACACACTCCCCCCCCCTTCATCCTACAAGAACCCCTGAGCCTCTGGATCATGCAGTCTCCCCAAATCCTGGCCTTGTCCCTCCTTCTTCCTCCTTCCCTTCCTCCATGCAGCTCCATCCCAGTCACTCCGCCTGCTGGCAGGCAGCCCCCCTTTACGTGGCGTCTCCTTTAATCTAAAGCAGGTGCCAGGCGTCCTGGCCTTTGCTCCTGCCATCTCCACCACCCTCCAGGCCCAGACCCAGGGGCATAATGCCCAGTACTGACATAGGCTCTGAAGCTTCAGAAGAAGAGGAACCATCCCCACCCCTCCCCCACCCCATTCCCCATCCCAATCACACCAGAACTCCAATCCAGTTCTCCTTAGCCCTGGAGTCCCTATAGATGTCAGGGCCCTGGAGCTAACAGGAGCTAGAACCATGGAAGAGCCATAGCAAGATCCTCAGGTCCCTGGTCCTGGCTCTCCCTTTTAGTCACCATATTCTTTGACCCTAGATTTCCTTCTTACCACCAGATTGCTTCATCAAAATCTCAAATCCTAGATGTCCTGAGCCTGTTCCCTACTCTTGTTCACCCATTATAAGCTTATTCTTAGTCCAGAAATCACCAGATAGCAGCTGCAGCATCGTCTTACAACCCCCAAATCCAGGAGTCGCTTCAGATCCCTGAGCATCCCTCTTCCTCCTCTACTATTTCCCCAGAACTCCCTGTGCTGTCCCCTCCCCCACCTCTACACCAAGAGCAATCTCACATTCAAGTGGTGGAGGCCGGCTCAGGCAGGGATAGCCAGTCTTTAATCAACCAGGAATACCGGGCCAGGGGGTTGGTCTGCATAGGAGAGTGGATGTCTCCTTCCCGGAACCCAAGGCACTCTATCCCTTTCCTACCTTTATCCTTATCACCACCACCACACCAACCACAGGACAGAAAATTCATTCAGTCCTATCGAACAGAGAGGATCCCACCACCTTATCCCTAGAATCAGGAGCAAAGCGCCTAGAGCATCCTTTCCCCCCAGATACAGGGGGGTAAAAGCCGCTGAATCCTGGACGCCAGTATTACCCTCAGGAACACTGATTGAGTATGGTTAGGGGGCACTGATCAGAGAGACAGCTCTGCCCAGGAAAACAGACCACTTCCTAGGGGTCTCCTGATTGAGGAGAGAAAGCAGAGGGAGCCCTAGTCCAGCCACCCTAGGGATCTCTGACCTCCATCTGGCAGTGATAACTGAACAAACTGCTGTGATAAAAGTAAATGAGAGCTTTTCTAAGCAAAGCAAGTAGCCCAGAGATAGAGAGAAGGCAAAAGAAAGAGGATCATGTCTCAGAGTTTTCTTCTGAGGGCACCAAGTCTATGCCACAAATCCCCCCCTCCCCAATATCTTTCCCTACCAATCTGAAATCCTCCATCTCAAAACTTGCCCCAGATTGACAAGATGTCTAGGAGCAGGGGGTTGGTGGGAACATCAAAGAGACCCCCCAAAGGAAGGAAGCTGGATAGACAGAGGCAGACACCTTCTAGACCCCAAGGAGAGCTCTTGCTCCCTAAAATATGACTCTTCCTTCTACTCCCCAAGACAGGAGAGAAAAAGAGAATTTTTCCTAAGAATTGACCATTCCAAATATCAAATAGGCAATGCCAGTGGATAAGCACCATGACCAGGTGTCCCATGCCCTAAGCCTAGTCACCCATCATTCAATGGCCAGCTTCCTAGGAAACCTAAATGGAGGGCACTTGTGATAGTGGGGCAGGCAGGGATAAAGTAATAGGAACTTCATAGTGTACCAGCCTCCACAACTGTCTCCCGAGTCTGCCAGGCAGGACAAGAGTACGAATTGTGAGTGGTGGGCAGAGGGAGGTTACACGCCTCCTCTTCTACCCCACAGGTTGCAGATGTTGGCAGGGCTCAGGGGTTGAGGGAGAACTCCAGGTGTGCACATGTCAAATACATTTTCCCAAAGAGATTTCCTAGTCATCTAATCCCAGGATTATGGAGTATATAACATAAGAGACCAAGGGGAGAGGGGGAGGAAGATGAGAGGAAGGGAAGAAGGGAGAGAGAGAGGGAGATAGAGTGAGAAAGAGAAAGTGTGTTGGGTGGGGGTGGGGGTGGGAGAAAGACTACATCTCCCAGAAGCCCCCAGGGCAGGGTTAGCCAGCCTTGGGGCTGGCCCCAGGCCGGCCTTGTTCTCCGTGTTAAGGTTACAGCCCCCCCTCTTTCCAAACTTCCCCCCCCATGCCAGGCCACTAAGCTGCCAACTGGCCTAGTGGGGACTCAAGGAGGGTGGTAGCATAGTAGCTCCATCTGGGGTTGGAGAACACAGATGCCCCATAATAGACTGGAGGGCAACCACTAGGGTGCAAGACAACAATCCTACTGCCCCTGTGTCTGTCTGTCTGTCTGTTTCTCCCCCTGAACCCCGTTCAAACTATTGACCCGGCTTTCCTGGCCCCTCTCTTACCTGGATCTTGGGGTTGGGGGAAATCACGCCAGGCCGAGGGGAGATTCCATGATCAGGTTTTGGGGCGGTGGGTTTTTTCTCTCGTTTTTTGGCTTTTGAGTACGGTGGTGTATATACCAGTCGGAATAGGGGGGGGTGGGGGTGGGTGTTGGTCTTTTTTTGATCCTGGGCGCTTGAATCTCAACACCGGCCGGGCCCAGAAGGGAGGGTCCGTGGGGCACACAGAGCCTGGCTTTTTGCCTCCGAGCCCTGGGGCATGGTCGTGGGTACGGGGCACCGGGAGCGGCCTGGGATGAGGCAGAGATGGGGCGGGGGGGAGTCTCCGGCCCCAAAGCTTGGCGCCCGGGCTCTGCTTGTCCTCCTTTCACTTTCTTCTGAGATCCGCGAGGATAGCTGTGCTCCCGGCGGGCTGCGGAGCCTGGGGTTCTGGACGCGTAGTGTTGGTCAAACGCTGAAAGTCCTGGTCACAGCTTTCCAGTGCTGGGCCAGCGGTGGGACCCTGGCGTCCGGGGGTCCGGCAGGGGTCCAGCGGGACCGGGTCTTGGGCATGTCCGGCTCCCTCCTCTGACTCTCTCCGCCTCCTCCTCTTCCTCCTCCTCTTCTTCTTCCTCCTCCTCCTCCTCCACCCCTTCTTCTTCTTCTCCTCCTCCTTCTTTCCCGGTCCCTCTCCTCTCCTCTCCGCTCCTCTCCCCAGCCTGAATAAGCATCGGGGCTCTGGCTGCCTCCTTCTGCCTTCATACCAGAGCCCGGAGAGGCCCCTGTCAAAATAAGAGTTCTACCATCTCGCTCGCCTTCTCGCCCAGGCCGGCTCCCCCAAGCCTCCCAGTGGTCTGACTCGGTAAGGCGCCCAAGGTGGATGGCAGCTGGCTGGGAAGAGATTGGGGGGAGAGGAATAGTAGGGGGCTTTTCTCCTCCCTCTCCTCCTCTCCTCCTCTTCTCATCCCTTCCTCCTCCCCCTTCCTCCACAGGGCTGAGCTGGAAAGGATGAAAGATGGGGAAGAGGGAAAACACTAACCGTACCCTAAACTATGCCAGGATTGAAGGAGGGTTTTGACTATAAAGTCCTCCCTAATCTCTTCCCCCAAAAACAACATCCCCCAGTTTGCTAAGAAGGGGGTAGTGATCCCCAGGGAGAGAGAACCTAATGGGTGATCCAAATAGATGTGATATTTAGCAGAGAAAATTCTACTTGGGGTCACATGGATTTATCTGTGCCCAAGGAGGTAGGCTACCACCATAAGCATCATTACTTAGCCGAAGTTTATTTTCAGAAACTATCCAATCCAGCACACACCCAAAGTGTTAATCTGTGTGGTAGTTCCCTATCTTAAGCACATCATGCTCATTCTTGATTTTCTTCCTGTACCTTGCCTCCCTTCCATTTCCCAAGCCCCGACCTCCTCCAAGGCCCAATTCAAGGTCTACCTCCCACATGAAGCTTTCCCAGGCTTCAGCATTTCTCACCAATCTTCCAGTTTAAATTCCAACAGCTCCAAAAGTCAGTACCACTCCACTTCACACTTAATTTTATATTTTGTATCATCCTTCCAAGTGTCTTAGCTTTCTCTCCTCACCTAGAAGATAAGTTCCTTGAGGACAATAAAGATGGCTCACACTTTTAATTGCCTCTCTTTCGCCTTCTCCAGTGACCCAGTGCTGGACACAAACTAGCAGTTCAATACATATTGTACTTTGATTGATAGAACATGTCAGCTGGTGGGACAGGGAAGGAATCAACTCCCTATCTGGGAGACAGAAATGTTGACTCAAGTTGGAAATAGAAAGAAGCTGATTTGTGATAGGACAGAGAGGGTCCAGAAAATGCTGGGGTCTAGGGAGGATTTCTGGGTTACAGCACCATTTCCAGTCCTACAGTTGGGTCTACCATATTTACTATATCATATGCTCCACACAACATAAATGTAGGGTTAATGTATATGAAAAAGGCCCTTATTAATGCATAGTGAGATTTAGATGAGTTTGTTCATTATATGATGAGATACAAAGCTAGATGGTAAATATTATAGGAGTCCTTGGCATGGTCCATGAAACCATGTGCCTGTTCCCCAGGGTGGGGCTGTGACTCATTCCCCAGTCCTATGGGTTCCAGGTTGGGATACAGAACAAATCTCATGGAGCAAGTAGAGCACATGGGTGTGCTGAAAGAGAAGAGAAGATTGAAGGGAGATTGAACAAGAGAGAAAAAAATAAGAGAGAGGGAGGGAAGAAGGAAAGAGGAGGAGAGACAGAAACAAAGAGAGAGAAGGAGGGGGGGAAGAGAGAGAGAGAAAGAGAGACAGAGAGAGAGAGAGGAAGGGGGGGAGAGACAGAGAGAAACAGAGAGACAGACAGAGGTGGGGGAGGGAGACAGAGATAAAGAAAGAAACAGAGAAAGACAGAGACACAGAGAGAGATAGAGAAAGAGAGACAAAGATAGAGAAAGAGACAGAGAAGGGGAGAGAGAGATTAGTGGGGGATGTCTGAGTGCCCATTGCTGGAATGGAGTAACCCCCTCTACTGGCTAACATGGGTTGTGTTATCATGGGTGCCAGTGTGTTCAAATGTATCATTGTGTATCTAACTGTGTCACTGTGTATCTGTGTCAGTATTTAATACTGTGTTTCTGCCTCTCTCGGGGCATGTGTGACATCATAGCTTAAAGTCCTTTTTGGCCCCATGGTTATGGAAGGCTCATCAGAAGGCAATACACACGTACACACAGTTTTCATTAATTTTCTGCTGGGGTTGGCCAGAGGAGCAGCTCCTTTGAACCTCTGCATCCCTGTTTGCCAGACTGTGACACCTGTGTTCCCCTCTAGGCAGTCTCCCTCTGGGCCCTATGCACACAGATGGAAGGAGTGGGAGGGTCTCACCCGGATGACCTATTCCCCAGGAGGGACTTCAATTCCTTAAAATCACAGAGCCAAGGAATCAGAAAAGGGTTAAATCTAAACCCTGTGATAACTCCTATTATTGGCTCAGGGTGCTGTCAGTCAGAGTGAAAGAGGGGGGGCAGTTTGCCAGTTTCTTAGCGTGGCAGCTAGACTGCCCACCATTCCTCAGGCTCCCCCTCAATATCTCTTTTCCCTGCTCACATCATTATTATGACACCCCTTCTTTGGAAGAACTCCAATGTGAAGACATCTTCCTGGGCTCTAGAGCAGCAAAGGACCCAGGTGTCCTAGCTTTGCCCCTAGATCCTTCTGCCTAGCTTCCTGATAGATGGTGATTATTATATAATAGACCAACAGGACAGAACTGAGCCAACACTCATTACCCTTTGCCCCAGCTTGGTGCCCGCCCCAGGGCTAGCTCCTACTCTTCCTTCCCACTCACCCTCCCCTTCAAATCCTTTATCCCCAGGGAACTGAAGTCCTTTGCCCACCTCCTTATCCTGAGGGGATACCATTCCAGGTTGTGCCCTTACACACACACACACACACACACACACACACACACACACACACCAGAGTGCCAGGCTGGAAAGAGAGGTTAGGCACTGTGCCAGGTATTGAACTAGGAGCTGTCTACTGAATCAAGGTTTAGTAACCCCTTTCCAGTATTCGTCTATCAGCCTAGCTGACCCCCTCCAATTAGAGCAGGAATGGTAGGGGGGAAGAGCTGGAGGAGAGGGATGGGAGTGAAGTAGGGGGAAGGCGTTGGGGGCAGGAAGTAGGAGGTGGGGGTGTTGCTGAGTAGGGGGGAAGGGACTCTTATCCTGACAGGGCTTCTGCCTTCCCCAACTGGAGGGTTTGGAAAAACTGAACAGGCAGCCAGGGCTGGGCTGGAAATCCTGCAGCCCACCCTCCTGGGGACACAAAGCCAGGGGGAGCCTGAGCTGCTGGGAGGGAGAGTGAGGGGACCTTAAGGGAGGGCAGGGCCCCTGGGAGGACTGGGAGGAAGGGGCAGTCAGCCCCTCAGGATAGGGGGCCCTGAAGCTATCTCCCAGCAATCCAGGAGGCTCTGACTTCCCTTTCCCTCTCCACCCCCAACCTCCCCCCCCCCAACATCGGCATCAGTCTTACAGATTGCAGGCAGACTTAACTCATTCCATACTAGCTTGGTGGATTCCCTAGCAGTTCTGGTGGAAAGAGACTAGAGGCATCCCGACTCTCAGACCACCTCCCTCCACTTTTTAACACCTTATTGTCTGGAACTTTGATGCCATAAAGGGGTGGGGGTAATCTTGACTTGAATTCCTGAGAAAAGCTCCCTAACACAGTGCATCTGTGAGAGTAATGAGGCAGTGTCTGCCACTCATCCCTTCTACCCACCCTGCTTAGTCCTGCCTTAGTCCATCCTCACTCCTCAATATCAATCATCCCTTCCCTTCACTGAGCACCTCCCCTGCAATATACCATTAGTTGTTGCAAAGACTGTTCTCAGAGCCAGGAAGATTGGGTTTTGTTGCTCATTATTTAGCATCCCCCCCCCCCTTCCCAACCACTGATTCCTTAGACTCCCCCTGCTCTGCATCCATACTCCAGCCTATTTATATTCCTCAGGAGGTATGGGCAACAAATACCCCCAACTCTTTTGTTGCCTTAAACAATTTGACCAGACCACTCAGAAAGAATACTTCCTCTCCCCACCTCTAGAAGCCTGTTTTCACCTCTCTCTACTTTCCCTTCCCTGCCACCTTCAACTCCCTCCTGATTAATTTAGTCCCACCTTCTCTGGGAATCTCTCGGCACAGCCCAGGCACAAAGGGGTTAGCTGGGCTGCTTCAGGATGTACCTAGGAGCAGGTGAGGCTCCGCCCATCTTGGCCACCAGGTGTGTTCTTTGGGAAGGGGAGGGATTGGGGAGGGGGTGTTATTTGCACCCCCTGGTGGCTGAATCTGGGCTTGCAGTTGAGAAAGGCTGTTCTGGGGGTAGGCTGAGATAGAGGAAGCTGATCAAATGCAGGGGAAGGAAGAAATCCTGAGCTTTCCCTTCTGCCTGCTGTCCCAGCAGTTCCTCTAGGCGGAAACTTGGCTGTGGGGATTTAGTGGCAGAAACTGGCTTTTCTGCTTAAGGGATCTTCCTCCGAGTAAAACTGCAGGCTGTAGTGGGACTGGGGGGGAAGGTAGGGCTAAATCCAAGGGCTGGCTTTTCCACCCTCTAAATCTGTGACTCTGGGCAACACATTTAACTTTCCCGAGTGTCATTTTTTTCCTCATGTGTAAGATGAGGACAATGTGTTGGAGTGGAGAGAGAATTGGTGTCTTTGTCAGAGTCAGGAAGGCTTGAGTTCAAGGACTGCCTCTGACATCCTGAGCGAGTCACCCCAAAATTCCAAGTGACAAAGAAAATGACAAGCTGAATTGGTAGGGGGAGCTCCCCAACCGGAGGTCTGTACACTGATGAAATCACAGGCTCAATCTCCCCCAAAGAAGAGGATCATAATTATTAATAATTAATTTTATCACAGCACTTAAATATTAATTATAATATTTGATCCCCATCACTGTCTTAATTTTTTTGTGCAACAGATCCCTTTTATCTGGTGAAATCTGGTAGAACCTCTGACACTTTCTCAAAATGCTTGTTAAGTGTATGAAATAAAATGCATAAGATTACAAAGGAAATATTATATTAAACAGTTATAAAATATATTTTTAAAAAGTTCTTATACCCCAAGTTAAGAACCCCTGCCTTACAGACACTACTAGAAATGAGTTGAGTCCAAAGCTGATCAAAGGGAGGAAGATCTCAGATGACAATCCATTCTCTCTCTTCTGCCTCTTTACTCCCACACTTCCAAAGGTAGTTAGTTCCTAAACCTTCAGACTTGTTCTCAGTAGAGCCTGGTACATATTCTAGTATAGATACCTGGCTAAATCTCTTTGGATGACATAAATGAAATGGAAGATACCAGCCCTGCCTTAGTGGAGATTTTACAAAATTATCAAGTAAAGCATCAAAGTAAAGTAAAACAAATGCCATTTCTCATGGTTACTTCTGGTGCCACGTTTTATGGAGGACTAAGACAAACTGGATGATGGCCAAGATGGTTAAAAAAAAAAAAAGCCTTGTAAACACCGTATGCGAGGATCTCTTAAAGGAAGTCGGGATGTTTAGCTTGGACAAGAAGAAAATCGGGGAGGTCTTGGTATCAGTCTTCCCGGATCAGAATGTCTTGTGTAGAATTAGATTTGTTCTGTTTGGCCTTAGAAGACATGACCAGGAGTAGCAATCTCAGACAATCATATTTAGGCTCAATTGAAGATATAGATAGCTAGGTGTCACAGTGGTTGAGAGCCAGGCCTGGAGTCAGAAAGTTGTTGTTATGTAGTCATTTTTCAGCAGTGCCCCCGTTTGGGGTTTTCAGGAGGCAGGAAGACCTGAGTTCAAAACTAGTCTCAGACACTTATTGTCTATATCCTCAGGCAAGTCATTGAATCATGTTTGCCTCAGTTGCCTCATCTGTAAAATGCACTGGAAAAGGAAATGACAAACCACTCTAGCGTCTTTGCCAAGAAAACCCCAAATGGGGTCATGAAGAGTCAGGTGACAACAAGAGAGATATAAGAATCAATTCATGATACAGTGGGAATGAGGACTGGGTCTAGATCCAGAGGAACATTTGTTCCTTACTATCTTAGGAACTTTGTTTAAGCCACCTGATCTCCATATATAGCTTCCTCATATATAAAACGAGAGGGTTGTACTCTTCAGCCTCTGAATTATCCCAAACACTGAGATTTGATGAAATTTGAACACATGCAACTGGACTAATCCTCCCCTTCCCCACTCCAGCAAAGCCTCCTTTCCCCTCAGGTGTCATCACAACTGCATTTTATCTCTCTCTCTCTCTCTCTCTCTCTCTCTGCTATCCTTATCTTATGTTGTATATTACTACCATCTGCATTTCACTCACCTTCCTACTAGATTCCAAATTCCTTGGGGGCAGGAACTGAGTCTCAAATTAACTTCGTACTTTCCCCAGAGCCCAGCAATTGTTAAGCTATTGAATTATTGAGAAAAGGCCCACCTGACCACCTGTCCAGTGACTTTCTTGGCAAAGGTGCTGAAATTTTCTTCTCAGCCTCATTTTACAGATGAGGAAACTGAGGCAAACAGGTTCAATGACTTGCCCAGGGTCACCCAACTAGTAAGTATTGGAGGCTTCCTGACTTCAGGCTTACCACTCTATCCACTTTGCCATTGTTATCCTTGTCTTTCCACTAGACTCATGTAAATGAAGAGAGACACGGCCATTCATGTCATGAGCAGAAGAAACATTGCTCAAAATAATTAAGACAACACCATGAGGTATGGGAGGAAGGTAAGGAGGAAGGACAAGGCAAAACAGTGACTTGTCCTGGGTCACACTGCCAGTAAGTGTCTGAGACAAGACTTGAACCCAAGTTCTAGCTTTGAGGCTATCTCTCTAACTATTGTACCTAGGTACTGATAAAAAAAAAAATTTACATTTATAGTATATATTAAAGATATATATATAATGTAGCACATATTTATAATCTATGAATATATTCATATATTTACAGTCTGAATATATGCATATATTTATAATCTATAAATAAATTTACATGTTTATAACCTCTCTATATGTAATCTATAGCACTTTAGACTTTATAAAACATTTTCCTCATAACACTGGGAGAAGTAAAATGAAGACTTAATTGAGGGGAGAAAGTCAGTTTTTCTTCCTCCCTGCCTCTACTAAAGGCTTGAGTATTTTTAAAAAATTGTCATTGTCCAAATGATTTTATCATTGTAGGAAATTTTTGTTGCTGTTCAGTCACATCCAACAAGCATTTGGAATTTTCTTAGTAATTATACTGTAATGGTTTGCCTTTTGCTTCCCTAGCTAATTTTCCAGATGAGGAAACTGAGGCAAACAGGGTTAAGGCTAAGTAAGTGAGGCAACTGGATGGATAGAACCCTGGCCCTGGAGTCCAGAAAACAGTTACTAAGTGTTGAAGGCTGGATTTGAACTCAGGTTTTTCTGAAGCCAGGCTTGGTATTCTATTCTCTGTATCACCTAGTCGCCCTTCTGGGAAGCTAATTACTAGAGCAAAAGCCTCCTTGATAACTTCCACAGAGAAACAATTTCACTTTGAAGTCACTAAGTTCTACAGTCAGCATCAGGAGTGAGATTTGACCCAGGGTCTTCCTTCCTCCAATCTGCCATGCAGCTTATCATAGCAGACACAGAATAAATCATTTCAATGGGCTTTAAGGTTTACAAAGTGATTTCCTCACAACAACCCTGACAATGCCTTTCAGAGGCTCTAGCCCAGTGGTTGTCCAAAATGGCGGCTTTATCTGTCCAGCTTTCCCATTTCTATTCAATCCACTGAAATTAATTGCCTTGTCCTTCCTCCCTACACTTTTCTCCCATACCTCATGGTGTTTCTCAATTATTTTGAGCAATGTTTCTTCTTCTGCTCATGACATGAATGGCCATGTCTCTCTTCCTTTACATGAGTCTAGTGGAAGGACACGGATAACAATGGCAAAGTGGATAGAACGGTAAGCCTGAAGTCAGGAAGCCTCCAATACTTACTAGTTGGGTGACCCTGAGCAAGTCATTGAACCTGTTTGTCTTAGTTTCCTCATCTGTAAAATGAGCCTGAGAAGAAAATTGCAGCA
>JAJPUD010022113.1:0-21967 GCA_023553655.1 Myrmecobius fasciatus | reverse complement strand
TGTTATGTGGCCGAGACCAGTTTGAACTCAGGTCCTCCTGACTTCAGGGCCGGTGCTCTGTCCACTGTGCCGTCTAGCTGCCCCTCAGCTTCCTCTTTTTATAGAAGAAAACCATGGCTCTCCAAGGAGGCTCCAGGTCACTCAGTAGGTGATGGGCAGAGTGTGGATTGTACGTGGGGTCTCCCGTCTGCTCCCCCCCTCCATTCAAAGGCCCTGCTCTTCCCACCAATGACACGCCGCCTATTTGAGGAGGATCCTGTCAAATGGTTGGATAAAGACCCAGAATCTCTTTGCCTGCAAAGACCCCCTTCTGTCCAGCCCTGAAAACCCTCTCCCCCAAAGCCGGTCTCGCCACACGGCACAACTCTGCCCTCGCCCGTCGCACGTTCCAGCCAAAACAATCAAAAGCCGGCTCTCCTCCGCCCGAGAACGCGGCTGCCTTTGAGCTCGACTCCTCCAGTCCTCTCGATTGGGGGTGCTTGTTCGCCCTCCCCCAAGTAATTTCCCTTAAAGCCCTCTCTGGGTCCGGACCCGTCCCAGTACTGTCTCCAAGTGATACCAACATCCAGCAGAGTCAGGACAACGTCCCCGAGACACAAGCTTCGCGTGCCCACGACTCAGCTGAGGAAGACTCCTCAGGGTGACATCACCGCAATCCTACAACCTCAAGAACTTGGGCATCAGATGGGGAGTCTTCCCATCCTGCCCCTGGCCTGGCCTGCCTGTGATGCCAGGAGACACCTCATCTGTAAAATACGGTGTTTTCTATGATATTTCACTTCTTTTACCTTTTTACACCATCCCTTTCACTCTCCATCTCCATTTCTCTCCCCCCATCTTGCTCTCCCCCTCTCTCCCTTTTCTCCCCTCCTTCTCCCCCATTTTTTCTTACAGATGACCCCAAGGTAAGCCCATCTTTCCCAGGCATTTTCCTACTCCTCAGTGGGGATGGGGAGGGCAGGCCGTGGGCCAGGTCTTGTGGCCATTCCCACCGAAATCTCGGGCAGCAAGAAACGGGCCGGGCCGGCCGGCAAGCCGAGGACTTCAGGAAAGGCTCTGCGGCCCACTGTGCAAACATCTGCAACAGCAGGCATTCCCGGGGCTCTCTCAGCTCCCCCCTTTTAGAGGGAAGAGTCCTGGCTACTTTCAAAGGGAGGTAGGGGCTGGCCAGATGTTCAGAAGCTTCCCCTGGGATCCGGCCACAATCAGCCGGTAGCTGATGAATGGCCCTTGGGGTTAAACTCTGACCTGAGTGAGTGACAATTCTTGCCCGGTCAATGGCCGGCGCTCCTGGCCTCCCTGCCCGGCTTATCCTCCCACCCACCTTTCTTCCTTTTCCCAAATTTCCCCAGCCTGAGCCCCACACAAAAGCCATGGAATGCAGAGGGCATCTCGAGGGGCGCACTTTTCTATAGGGAAGTCCTTCTCAAGAGATGCAAATGGTGAACAGAAACCAGGGCCCCAACCGCCAAGGGACCGAAACTTGGGGGCCGTCTGCAAAAGCCGAACCACAAACCGTCAGCCATGAGAAAGGTTCTTCCCAATCATTAATAAGCCGAAAACATGTCCGTCTATCGCCTCTTATGTCAGAGAGGGACGGGGATGAGCAAAGGCGCCAGCTGGAGGGCTGATGGGAAGGCAGCACACTAATGCCCCATGGATGCTGGGAACTGGGTCCAGCCGAGTGCCGGAAAACAATTTGCACTCGGGTAGAAAATTGACGAAAACCATTTCTGCTTTTGAAGCAGAAATCCCGTCACCGGACAATGCCCCGAGAAGTCCGGAGACAGACGGAAAGGTCCCGTACGCTCAGGCTTTCGTAGCGGAACTGTCTGTGGTGAAGGAACCCGGAACCCGTCAGCTCCAGGAACGGGCCAATCCAAGGCCGGAGAGGGAACCCAAGGCAGCATCTCGGGCTCGGTAACGAAGGAAGTCGTGGGACAAAATGTCACGAGCCGAGAAAGCAGACCCGGAATCCTATGCCTGATGATTCATTCTCAGACTGTCCAAGCAACTAATTCTACCTGCCCTGACCCACCGCCTCTCAGGGAAACTGATGACAAAAGACTCATCTCTCAGCTCAGCAGGTGACACTGAGGAGGACCGTCAGTCCACAGTGCTCCTGGAACAGGGACAGAGAAGCTTATGGGATACAAAAAGGCGGGCAGCACACACACTCGCCAAGTGGGTCCTGCCCTGGATGTTGCCCGGCACTGTGCCCAGGCTCCCGTCTCCTGGCCCTCTCCAGGGGAAGTGGGACCCCAAACCAGCCCGGCTGTCCTGGACGTACCCAGCTTACTCATAAATTCTAGCAGGGAGGCCGATCGGAAAGCGGACCTGCCGTGTCCTCCCCGTCCACAGGGGCCTCTCGTTTATGAAAACACCTCCTCAAGTGGCAGTAAATCAGCGGCCGTGTCTATTACTAACTTCACTTCTCACCTTATGGCCGCCTGAACTCAAAGGCAGAGCCCTCGGAAGACAAAATTCATCTTGAAAAAAACATCCGTCAATCATGCACAATGTCTTTCTGCCAGGAAACACACACACACACACACACACACACACACACACACACACACACCCGAGAAAGTCAGCAGGCACAAGCAGCAAAGCTCACGGGGAAAAGGAGCTTCTGTATAACAGTATTTAGAGCAGCTCTTTCTGTGGCGGCTCAGAACTGAAAATGGCTCCAAAGACTACCCACTGGGGAACGGCCGCACAAGTGGGGCCACGAGCCAGGGTGATCCAGAAAAGCTCAGAAGGACTTCGATGAACCCATACAGATCGCTACGGGCAGAACTCGGAGAACACTGTATACAGTAACAGTAACAGCGATCGAGCGCGTGACTTGGCTGTCCTCAGCAATACAATGTTACAATTCCTCTCAAAGGCCCCCCCCCCCCCGAGACGCTACCCACCCGATGGCATCCAATCAGACCAAAGCACATTTCCCCCTTATTTCTGTCCTTCCCAATTCTCTTCCACAAAATGCCTCATGTAGAAAGGTTTGCTGGGATTGCACAATTCCGTACTGTCTCGAGGAGAAGGGAGGGCAAGAATCTGGAACCCCAAAACTTAAAAATGTTAAAATGTGTGTGTGTGTGTGTGTGTGTGTGTGTGTGTGTGTGTGTACTGGATGACTTGCTATATAGGGGAGGGAGTGGGGAGAAGGAGGGGAAAATCTGAAACACACGGCTATGCAATGTTGAAAATTATCTGTGCATGTTTTAAAAATAAAAAGCTTTTTAAAAAAAAGAATGCTTGGGGCAGCTAGGTGGCGTAGTGGTTAGAGCACCAGCCCTGAAGTCAGGAGGACCTGAGTTCAAATCTGGTCTCAGACACTTCCTAGCTGTGTGACCCTGGGCAAGTCACTTAACCCCAATTGCCTCAGCAAAAAGCAAAAAAAAGCAAAAAAAAAAAAAAAAAAAGAATGCTTACAAATAGTTTTTACATATAATCATGGGGAGAAAGTACATCTTAAAAAGGACAAAGAAATACCCCCAGATGCCCCTAAACAAAAGAAATTAAGAATATGGACATGAGAAATATCTCAAAATTTAAGTTTCCTCAGATTTCACTTCATCCCCCTAAAGACGCCCAGATAAGGAGCCACCCATCACTGAGGTGAAGAGAAACGGGGGGGGTCCGGAGACAGAAAATGCTGGTTGGGGCAGCGAAGTGGCACAGGGGATACAGCACCGGCCATGACGTTGGGGGACCCGAGTTCAATGTGGACTCAAACACTTCCTAGCTGTGTGATCCTGGGCAAGTCACTTAACCCCAACTGCCTCAGCAAAATAAATAAATAAATAATAAAAATATCAAAGTAATAATAAAGCTTATTGATTTGTTAACATGAGGGCTTCAAAGTATCCTTCAAAGCTTCAAATTCTATATAAATGTCATTATCACCTCCCCCAGCAGCACCAGGACCCCTGCCCCCACCGCCACTCTCACCACAGCCTCCACCTTGGTCTGGTAACTAATGCTTCTTAGTTTTAACCTCTAAAAAATAGGACAGGGAGCAGGAAACGCCATCTCCTGTCATGTAGTCCTGATCCCGAAGCTCGCCTTTATCATCTTCATGACCACAGGCATTTCCAAGCCTCAGTGACCCCACCTGTCATCCCTCCCCTCTCAGTGGCCAGTGTGTTCCACACCACAGGAAAATAAGCAAACAAAGAAAAAGTGAGTAAATGGATGGAGGGATGGAGGGATGGCTGGAGAGGTAGAGAGAGAAGTCGATGACAAGCAGATAGATAGGCCTGCCTCAGATCCCTTGGAAGGACTCGTGGCGGCTTCCCACAAACGAAGGCAAGCTTCCTGGGGACAGGGCCTGTTTTCAGGGTTTTTTCTCTGGCATCCTTCCCCAAAAAGCAAAGCACCCTAGGAGAGGGAAATAATAATGCCGATATCATCCCAAGGCCAGAGAAACTTGGGGAGGTACTGTCCACAACTCACCTGAGGGGAGGAGCTGGCAAAGAGAGAAGCAAGACTGGGAGGGGACCCCAAAAGCTAGAGTTTGCTGCTCCAACCAGGCAAATGGGGCTTCCTGCTTATTTAGTTTCTCTTGATTTACAGTTAGATTTTCCCCAGATATATTTGAAGATGATGAGGATGATGATGATAGAGAAAGAGACAGACAGAGAAACAGAGAGAGCCAGAGACAGAGAAGACCAGGACCAAGGCCACATCGAATGAGAAGATGGAACCCCCACAGGTTCTTCCCCTGCTTGGGTCCCGGCCCCTTTCTCAGAATGATAAAAAATAAAATACAGAGAACTGAAAAGGAGAGCAACTAAACTGAAATCTCTTGGCAATGACCAAATTTTAAAACAGCAGCTCCTGGAGCCCCAGCTGAAGGACCCCTGGACTAGACACCTGTCCCAGAAGCCTTTGCTCTAACACTGCAATTATCCTTTAACAATAAGCTTTTATATCCAGTCCTGGAGGGCTGGCAAAGAGCTTTGCCTTTGCAGCCTCACCAGGGCCCACCAGGAAGCGCCCACAGGCCTGAGTACTCCCATTTTACAGATGGGTTCGGGTGGCTCGCCCACGGCCACACTGAGAGGGGCCAGAAGTCGAGACTTCCTTTCCCTCCAAACCCCAAACTCCGAGCAGAAGCATCTTCAGGCGACGGAGCTGCGCTCCAACTTTATTCCCCCCACCACTCTCTGACACCTCATCTCTCACCCACGGGGGGTACTCTTTGACTTCAGACAAAAGTTGGCCCTTCCGGAGCCCACATCCCAGGCCCTCCTCCTCCCCTCAGGGACCTCGGCCCCCTCTCTCACTGACCCCATTTAGCTAGCCTTTCTCAGCTTTGACTTTTTCTGAGAGACCATCATGGCCCCGCTCCCCTCCAGCTCTGGAGCCCTACCCATGTCCGTGCTGCTCTGAAGGCCGGTTGGGGATGGAGGGCGAGCCATTCCCCACATAGGGGGTCATCCCCGACCAGAACATAAGCTTCTGGGGGGCAAGGACGCTGCTTCTGTGCTTCTACCTCTGGAGCTCAGCCCCAACAAGGGCTTTTTCCCTTTTTTATTTATTCACTCACTTATGGTGTCGTGATCAAAGAAACTCCTCCGGGAAGTAAGGCCAGGCTCTCCAGCCCCAGCCCCTCAACTCAGGAAGGCCAGGAAGAGACTCTCCTCAGCTTGGGCGGGACCTCAACGCCACAACCCAGACACCAACGGGGTCCCTAAAACGAGATGCTACGGGTTCCATGGAGGCTGCGCCGGCCCGGAGACACAACTCCCTCTGGGGAAGATGGGAAGGCCATGGCAGCGCCCACAGAACACCGGACGGAGGGCCGGGTCTTGGAACTGGGAAGGCCCGAGTTCAAAACCCACCTCAGACACTAGCTGTGTGACCTGGACAGGTCACTTCATCCTGTCTGTCCCATCTCTAAAACGAGAAGGAAATCCGCCAAGAAAACGCCCAATGGGGTCGAGGAGGGCCGGACTCGCCTGAAAAGACCGAACAGCATCACTCTTCTGGCAAGAGCCTCGGACGACGGCATCTGGGCAAGACCGGTCCCAGGAGCCTGGAGGATGCCCTCGCCTGACTCCTTCCTGGGCTCTCCGCTGCCAGGCGGTATTTTCTCAGTCATTCAGAAAACAGCACCCACGCTGTGCCTATGAATATTATAAAAAGCATCGGGAGCGCCCGCTAATGAGCCCGCCAGGCCTGGGCTGGGCTCCAAAAGCCAATTTCTCCACTACAAGATTCAAAGGGGCAACTGAAAACAATGGGAAGGTTTTAGTGGACCGCAAGCTTGTGACCCGAAGCCGTACTGGAACCCAGGCTCAAACCAAAGGGCTCCAAAAGCAGAGTTCCTTCTGTTCCACAACACTACCCATGGAAATAAGATGGCTCCGGAAAATATCATTTTATTCCCAGCAAGATCCGATCAGAAGGAAGAGATCGAGTGGTGTGGATCGAGCATTAGGAGACCCGAATGATATTTCTGAGTTCTGTGCCCTGTCTGCCTCAGTTTTCCCAATTGTAAAATGGGGATAACAATTACACCTGCCAGGATTGTTGTGAGGAATCCGTAAAGTGCTTAGCACAGTGCCTGGCACACAGTAGGCTCCGTATACACGTTTGCTATTGTTAAGAACAGTCAGAACAAAGAACTAAGGTACCTCGGCCCCGTCCCAACAGGCCCCCGAGGGTCAGGTCAGCCACAGAGCTCACCAGAGAGAGCCCAGCCCGAGAGTCACACGGGGAGAGTTTTAATCCTCGTGGGTGTCTCCTGGATGCCCACTGGTAGCCAGGATAGAGCGGACCCAACGTGGCCCATTTATTTGCTGCCACTGGCCGCCTAAACAAAGCATCTTGGGATCGAAAATCCCAATTTTATGGAACGGAAATGACTTCAAGAAGGGAAGGCATTTTTTAATCGCTCCCACTGTTCTTCCCTCTTGCTCCAATGTTTCTCTCCCAACATGATCCATTAAGCAATGGGTATTCAAAATAAACTTGGGGCAGCTGTGTGACCCTAGGCAAGTCACTGAACCCCAATTGCCTCAGCAAAAATAAATAAAAATAAAAATAAACTTACCAAAAAAACCAAACAAAAACAAAACAGAACAAAAAAAAAAAAAACAACTAGATGTACAAAAGGAAGGGAATGGTGCATTAAGGCTGAGGGAACTGTTGAGAGAAAGAGTGACAACTAGGAGACTTTGGGGATGGGGGAGTAGAAAGAAATCATGTAAAAAAAGCCAAATGACCTTCCACGGACCTGGCCCTTCCCATGGCTGATGAGGACTTGGGGTGTCATGGCACCCAAAGACTGCCCCTCACTGCCCCCCACCCCAGAACTGAGCTTACTGATAAGAGGAACGCTTAATTAAGGCAACAGTCGTCCAATAGATTGATTTCAATTCCTCAACAACAAACTCAGTTCATCTGAACGAGCATTTATTAAGTGCCCAGGATATACAGGGCACTGTTATGTACTGCGCTAAGTGCTGGGGTCAGAGGAACAGGGCTGGCCGTCAGGGAGCACCAGGTACACAAACTGGGAAGCACAGATTTTGGCAAATCAATGGCAAGGCCGGGTCCTAAAGGGCCAAAGGGAGAAAGCGGGAGCCCCTGTATGTGAGGGGTCTCCCAGAGGATTCAGTCCCCAATGGGCTCTGAAGCCGACAGGCCTTCCCCGGCACCTAATTAAAATCCACAAGGATTAAGTCTTCATGGCTCCCCCCAGTGCATGGGATTTCTCCGGGGAGCTCCTGGGTCCGGCAGCCAACGGGACCTCAAGCAGACAATTCTTTTAGAAAATTAAAATTTGGGGCCCAAGTGGAAGCCAGGAGGGAGTCAGAGGTCACTCAAGGCGGTAAGGATCACTGGTTTCCCAGCTGCTCCTAAGGCCCGGAGCTGACCTCCCAGTCGGAACAAGTGCTCCGTGCGTTCTCCGGGGGGCAAATAAGGAGAAATCTGTTCGAACACCCGGATCGCCATCTCCGTAAAAATCTAGATTTCCAAAGACAGAAAAAAGAGGTTCTCTCCCGGATGCACAGGCTCCCCTTTGTCTCCAGCTGAGACTCCGAGAGCGAGCGAGATATGAATCCAATCTCCTCTGTCTGTGTCTTCCGGCTCCTCGTGGGGGGCTCTCCTCCAAAGAGCTGCCGTGAAGCTTGGTAGGTGGGCTGTGTAACCGAGTCCTCCTCTCCTGAAGACAGTGGGAAACATTGTGCGCCCGAGAGCGCTAAGTAGCTAGCGAGGGTGGTTTTCGGTTGCCTGTGTGAACCAGCCCCGCGGATGAGGGTGGATGGGCAGGTGGACGTGGCCGGGGGCCACCGACAGCAGAGCCGAGGAAGCCCAGCACCGACCCCCCCACCGGTATTATCCAATTGCTTAAACTTTATTCAAGTATCATGAATTGTTGTAAATTCTAGAAATAAAGTCACAAACACTGAAATGCCTCAATTATTTATCAATTCCTCCTCATTTTGCTAAGAACAAAACCACCAGGAGAGATCTTTTTTTTTTTTTTAAAAGGCACGTAATACATATAAAGGGAGCTAGCAATCGATTTTTGTCTCCCCAGGGAAGCGAAAACGCTTCATAAATACGGATTGCTGGATGGGCGGGTATCTGGAAGAAGGCCTGCGGACGGTGCTGGGGCACCTCGGAGAAAGACCCCAAATCCTGGGCTGATTTACCACCCAGATATCCGTGCCCTTAGAAATCAGGCCAGAATTGTTCAGCCCAGAGCCAATCGGGGGTCTGGAGGCAAAAGCCAAAAGAAGAAACGTCGGGACAGAATGCTGGACTCGGGACCCAGAAGGTCTCAGAGCCCACCTCATAGCACTGGGTGGCTGCGGATCCCTGGCCAGGGCACAATCTCTCTAAGCCTCAGTTTTCTCATCTATAAAATGGGGGGGGGGGAGGGGAGAAGAGAAGTTGGGCCAGATGCCTTTTAAGAGCATGTCCCAAGATTTTTGAGTCTACACTTAGGTTTGCCAGCAGCAGGGAGTACTAAAACTCCCCCTTAGTATTTTATCCAGTCCGCCTCTTCACAACCCATTTGGGGTTTTCTTGGCAAGGACAGTTCCTGCTCCAGCTCATTCTACGCAATCACCAGGGTTACGTGACTTATCCAGGGTCACTCGGCTAGATTAGATTTCAATTCCTGAGGCTGAATCTTCGGGACACCAGGCTCACTCTCTTCCCACTGCACCAGCCCACGGCCATTCAGCGTGGGTGTTCTGGGTCTCAGGGTCTCCAGTGTGTGGAAGGAAGGAGTTTGGAGTGGATGCCGTGGAAGGGTCTTTCCTGCCCTGAATCTGTGGTCTAGCCAGGGACCAGAGGAGGGGGTGGGGGGAGAATTCAATCTCAGGGCACATCTGGAGCAGCTGGCCCACCCCCACAGATACATAGTACCCTACAACCACCAATTCAAACTAACTAAATATTGGTACTCCTTTGGCCACATCTAGTGGCTTAAAGGCCCACGACAAAACCCAAGAGCCTCCTGGGGCATCATAAACGTGCTCAAAACAGCCAAAGCTATTTTTTCTTACCCACAAGACACCAGGCCTTTATTCTAAGGAAAGGGATTCTCACAAGCTCACCCATTTACCACTAGTTGATGAGCAAGTAAAGAAGATATTTAAATGTTTAAATCCCTCCCAGGGCTAGAAAAGCCCCTAATGGGTTAATTCAAGTAGAAGGCTCCTCCTCCTCCCTGCCAGGGCTGCCCACCAGACTAATTTAACTCTGCTAGCTTGGGGAGAGTTATTTTTCTCACAAATGCTAATGAAGATTTGGACAGCAGAATCCCAGCCCTCCCACTTCCTGAGCCAGCAGGGAAATGGGTGTTTTTGAAGAGAGCAGATCCTGGAGAACTGAGCAGGAACAGAGAAACGGAGCCCAAAGAGGAAAGTGGCAGCCCTGGAAGGCAAAAGAGGGAGGGAAGGCAGGACTGCCCGCGGGAGCAAGCTGCTGCTCCAAGCCCCCAGCCCAAAGGAGTGCAGATGGGGTGAGCAGAGGGTACTTTTTTTTTTCTTTTTTTGCTGAGGCAAGAGCAGTTAAGTGACTTGCCTAGGGTCACACAGGCAGAGGGTATTCTTAAGCCAAAGCTAAGGGAGCTCAACATCAGGGAAAGGCCAAACTTTTAAAAGTCCCAGCACCCTTCCGGGATGGACAACCCAAGAGCCAAGGGTGAATGCTAGATACGATAATGAGACCCACAAGTCCAGGTCAGGGCACCCCAAGGAGGGCAGTGAGGCAGCAGGAGAGAAAGGAGATACCCAAGGGGGCCAGGGGGGTACCCATGGGGTTCTCAGAACTCATTGGGCAGCAACAGAGGCCTCCTGGAGGCTGCCTGGGGGAGATGGCCTCTAGATGAGGGATCCTCAGGTTCCTCATCTGTACAAGTTAACAATATCTACCCCACCAGGTGAGAAACAAATGCTGGTTAAAGTTGGGATAACTACAACAGGGAAGGGAATTCCCTGGGACCAACCACCTCTCCTCTCAGAGAGCACAGATTTGAGAGTATGGGAGCGGGGGGCACAGAGCTAAGCAGCAACCTGGTGTCCAATCCACCAGTCATGTAAAGGTGTTCTTGGGTCATATCAAGAAAGAAGAGCTTTATTATTATGGCTCCGGAGCAGCAGGCAGATAGACCCTCAGAGAAGGTTCCAGGGGTGAGGGATTCAGGAGGGAAGGAGACAAAGTGCAGGAAACTGGCCCATCTAGATAAGGCAGAGGCAGCTGGGGGAGGGGCAGTGAACCTTTGAAATGCTAATTAATGGGAGGGGGGCTGCCTAAATTAAAAAAAAAAAAAAATTTACAGCCAGCCACCCCTCCCCCCAAGTCAGCAGCCTGAAGCCCCCAGAATCACTTAGGGGCTTAGGAGGTGCTCCCCACCCCAGCTCACCCCACCTGCTGTGTGTCCCTCCCTCCAACCCTTTCACTTGGGTGTTCAAAGTCAGACTTTTAAAAAAATCAAAAAATGACTCCACTTGATAGCCTGTAGCCTGCAACTGGGGAAGAAGACAGCAGGAAGAGCTCCTGAAAAAGTCAGAGCCACCCTTGGGTGGTCAAAGAGCGGCTGGTTCCTGGGCCTGGGCATCCGTGTTTTCTCACTCCATATCCAGCCCGGCCTGCCTGGCTGCCGGCCTCTCCAGGCTCCCTCAGGCCCCCGGGCCCGGACCCACCAAATTCAGAGGTCCTGCTTCCAGATGTGGCCACATGTTCCCTCCAGCTGCCTTTTCATCATATTCCTTTAAGGTAAGAATTGCCTCATCTATTTACGTTTATAACCCCCATCTTAGGTGACTGCCTGGCATACAGCAAGCACTTAATGAATGCTCCATCCCTCTCTCCTTCTCAGGCTCCGGACCTCAGTGGACTGTTCCTTGGATGAAACGTGGTCTGAGGTTCCCTCTCCTCCCCTCCCTTTCCTTCGAAGGGGGATTCAGGGAGAAAAGTGACCTGACTGGTAGCCCAATGGATCCAGCATCAACAAGACTCCTCTTCCTGAGCTCAAATTCAGCCTCAGACCCTGGTTGTGTGACCCTGGACGAGTCACTTAAGCTAGTTTGCCTCAGTTCTTCATCTGTAAAATGGGCTGGAGAAGAAAATGGCCAACCATTCCAGTATCTTTGTCCAAAAAACCCTAAATGGGGTCCCCAAGAGCACAACCCAACTCAACAACAATAACAACATGTGCTAATAGTGCATCTCACCCACAGTAGGGAGTGCGCAAGTCCAACCTCACACTGAACTGTGTGACTCTTGGTAAGTCATTTAACTTTTTTGCCTCAGTTTCCTCATCTGTAAAATGGTTATTGTGAGGATCAAATAAGTACCTAGCCCAGCATCTGGTACACAAATCAGGGACTTCCTGCACTGCGAGACCGCAGCAGCGAGGAGCCTTCCGTCAGCAACCATCCTTCTTTCCAGGGGGGCAATAAGCCTGACCAAGCCCTTTGGATCCCCTGCAAACCTGGTGCTTCTGAGAGGATCTCACCTTGAGACAAGCTTGTTGTTTCCCACAGTGCTCTCCTCACCGCGGCCCAGAATTAAGTAACAGGGCATTCGTGTTCCTGTTATACGGGTGAAGAAAACAGGGCACAGGGGCTTGGCTAAGGTTACAGAGCGAGGAGAGAGCAGAGGCAGGACCGGGTCCCTGTGCTCCTGCCTCCAGGCAGACAAGATGGAGCCCTGGATGGCGTGGCCCAAAGCTCCTGTTTCCCTGCCACCGTCCCTCCCACAGTGGCCAATCACACTGACAGAAGGGTGCACCACACTTTGCCTGGGTCCAACCTGCTGAAAACCAATTTCTGTCTTTTTTTTTAAAGGTAGCGAGATGTTTAGGTCCAAAAGGGCACAGTTTTAAGTGAACCCAAAGCCCCAGAATCAGGGAGCAGTGGTCCAGACTTGCCTGAAGCTCCCCTTCTCCCACTCCCCACAAGTGGTCATCCAGCCGTGGTCCGGCTAGCACCGAGGTCCAGCCTCAAGTCCTTCTACTTCCCTGCTTAGGACCCAATCTCAAGGCCCTTCCTGGACAGATCTGATCTAGAAGGGACCTTGAGCCGTCAGTCTTTATTATACAGATAGGAAAACTGGGGCCCAGAGAGGTTGAGTGAGCCCCCTTTTTGTGCGTCAGGCCCTGGGCTGAGTACCGGGGACCCAAAGACCGGCCAGAGTCGATTCCTGCCCTCGAGTTTATCTAGTGGGTTCGTAGTGAATCTTCCAACTCTAGTGTAGACACTAAAACTGTGCCCGAGGGCAGGAAAAGCATGGCGGGTGAAATGAACAGCTAGCTTTCTGGCACGAGGGCAGGGGAGCCGGGTTCCAAAGGATACTTTGAGGGGACCCTACCCCATGAATGCCCACAGTTGTGAAAATGCAATGTGGCAAAATCCCACCGGCCACCAGACCGAGGCGTTATCGCATCAGTCTTCCCCGTGAAAGGCTGGAGTCTGTAGCCTGTGGACATTTACAAATACATGTGTGCACCATAGGAGCAAACCAAGTTTTAGAACCCCAGGACATGGGGTGGGTGAGGAGGTATCTCTATTAATCAAGCTCCCTAGTGGCTAATAAGGCCCTGCCCTCAAGGAGGTTTCAGTTAGTCCCCTAGAAAAGGAAGCAAAATCCCGCATCTAATTCATCTCATCTGACTCTTCTTGGGGAGCTTTTGTGGAGCAGCCCAGCGCAGGATGGCGGGATGCCCAAGCGGGCCTGGACCTTTCGGAAGGGGCTTCTTTGAGATCTGCCAGGTCTTGTTCAGGAGCAGACCTCCCTACTGACTCCTCGATCCGTTGGGCAACCTTGCTGCTCACAGCCCCCACCCCCAAAAGGAAGGGCCAGGAGGGAAGGGGGAATGGGACGCCTTCTGAAACCTGTACGCTGCACAGAAATCACTGGGATCAGGGATTTAAATCCAACTACTGCCAAAAGAAGTGGGATTTCCAAGCTGACTCTTGTCTCTGCTCAAACCGATTCCTTCCAGAATGGAAAACGAAAAAGGCAACGAAAATGGAGGTCATCAGCCGCGGCTTCCACTCCGCAGAGGATGCCCATCGCCCGTCCTTGCCTTGCTGGGAGGCAGGGGAACGAAGACCTGATCCAGATCCACGAGATCCAATAGAAACTTAATGTGGAAATCCCTGGATCGGATCCTAGAGCTTCCGCCCATTCGGCAGGAATGGATGGCCCAAAACAGCCAAATGTCACATAAGACGGCGGAAAGGAGGCGGCTTTGTAGTGAGATGGGGAGGGAGGGAGGCTCTGAATGCTGCAGAGTCAGACTCAGCTGGCTACTGGTTGGTTCTGATTAATTTGTTTCCTTTGTTATAAGAAAATAGACTCATTTGGTAAGGGGGGGGGTGGGGACCACCAAAATTACTGATGGGAAAACAACAAGGGATCAGTTGGACAAAATGACCTTCAATGTCCCCTCCAGCTCTGCGTCTGAACCTACGCCATCACCCTAATGCGGGCAGTAGCAGAGAAGCCGGGAGTCCATCGGGGAGTCCCAAAGCTTCCAGGAGAGGCTTGGAGGAAGGGATCTCTGTAATGCCGGACGACAACAAGCCTCCCACTCTGCCCCACTCTCCCCAACCTCCCATTCTCTCTCTCCCCCAAAATGAATCTCCCTCCGTTCTTTCCAGAGCACCATACAGAACTGTTGGACTCGGTAGATACACGGGTGAGTTTTGCAGGAACTACTTTTCTTTTCTCCCCTCTCTTTTAAATCATTTGTTCTAAGAGTACATCCTCTGGAAGGGGAAGGAAAGAGGGACATTTTGGGAAACTGAGATAGAGAAATAAAAGGGAAGGGAGTGAGGATGGAAGGAGGGAAGAGCTCAGAGACCGATGAGGATGATTTGTGTCGAGTTTTTCACAAAGTACCTAAAGCAAGAGGGAATGTGATAATGAGGGGTTTCAATCCCAGTTCGGCTGGTTACTTATAGTGTCAACTGAGCCTCAGTTTCCTCATCTGTTAAATAAGGCAGGAGAATACAAGATGACCTCGGAGGTCCCTTCCAGTCCTCGATGCTAAAGTGAATTCTACCCAGATGCTGCTGAAGAGCAAGGAGAGCAGGGGAACCATCCTGAGTGTTACTCAATAACGATTAATGTGCTCATTATGAAGCCATCCAACTTGTAAGCCAGAAAGTCCCGTTCCCATCTGGCCTCTGACAATTCCTGGAAAGTCAGGTTCTACCCTAGGAGGCTAAGGTACCCAGAAGGGGCCAGCCTGCACAGGGAAGGGGAGCTCCTTCCACAGGGAAGGCCTCCCTCCTGCCCTTGGGGAGGGCCTGCAGACTGAGAAGCGCCTTCATAATCACAGCTGGAATCTGATTTCATTTGGGCCTTCTCACAATCCTGCAGTATTTATTAAAGCAGAATTATCCCTATTGGGGATGGCTCAGTAGTAAGAGCAATGGGGCTGGAGTCAGGAAGACGCGAGTTCTGAACATTTGCTAGCTGTGTGACCAAGGGTAAAACACGTCACCCCGTCTGCCTCAGTTTCCTTATCTGTAAAATGAGCTGGAGAAGGAAATAGCAAACCAGTATCTGTACCAAGAAAATCCCCAATGGGATCATCAAGAGTTAGACAAGACTGAAATGACTCAACAACAGCATCCCCTTTTTACAGATGTGGAAACTGAGCCTTTAAGTGACTTGAGGTGGGGTTACAGAGCTAATGAATGAGGGAGGGGGGACTTGATTCTGAGCCTGTTGCCACTACACTCCAAGCCTCAGTGACACTTTTACTTTCACATGAATAAACTCCATGTGGTTCTGGGGACAGAAGACAGGGGCAGATATTATAGCCTGCTTTAGGGGGGAGAGGGGCCTGAATCTCAAATCTGCTTCTTACAACACAGGACTTTAAGGCATTCATTTAAGTTGTCTGGGGCTCAGTTTCCCAATCTGTAAAATGGGGTGACCTGGACTTGAGCCCCTCTGAAAGCCCTATCAGATCTAACTTGCAGGCCCCCAGGACAGGCCACCTGGCAGCTTCCCAGGGCCCTCCAGGGCTCCTGGTCCCAGGCCACACCTGCTTCTGCCAAACATCAGGAGAACCCCCGAGAAAAAGCAGCTTTCGGGACTTCGATTCTGCAGAGCCTTCCTGAGGCAAAGCTGTGTCCACGACTCCCGTCTCTGACAGGAGATGCTGGCCCCAATTTCATTTCAGTCACTCCCCACGCCCCATGACAGAACAAAGCCTTCTTGGATGGTCATCTCCAACCTGAAAATTGCCAAGGTCGCTCCCTCACTCTAGACTCCCCCATGCCTCCCTGCAGCCCCCAAGAGGGAGTCCAATCTTCTCTGGGCCTTCCACATTCTGCTCTTCCTCCCCCACCCCCAGCTATGTCCCAGCTGCAGCCTCCAGGCCTCTCAACTCAGATTGTTCCCAGTGGGAATATTTTCTCTTTATGTCCACCTGGAGTGGGCTGAAGACAGACACTTCAGCGCCCAGTCCTACATTAAGCTCTTCCTCTTTCCATTTTCTTTAATCCCCAGGAGTTAATACTGTTCCAGGTACACAACAGGTACTTAATACATGCATGTTCTAACAGCTTTTCCACCTTTTATTTTAGAATCTGGATGGAAAGCTTTCCCTTGTAATCTTATTTTTTTTTAAATAAAAACAAGACTTTCTCCCCCCTGTTTTTTGCAAAGTATTAGAAACATAATTACCCAAGCTCCAAGTTGTCGCCAAATTCTGTCCTTCCTGCCTCCATTTCTTATGTGCATCTTATCTCCACTCAATAAACTACAGCCTCAATTTCTCCTTCTTCAGCCTCTCCCCTCCAATCCAACCCTGTTAAAAGTGACCAAAGGGATATTACTGAATAAAGCTATTCTCCTACTCAAGTAGTTTCCATAGCTCCCTATTGCCTCTAGGAAAAAGGGTAAACTGTGGTGAGGCACTTAAAGCCCTTGGCTCCCACTTACTTTTCCAGACATTTCATATAGTAATATATAACTCCTCTCTTTCCATTATGCCCCATTCCACCTTACTGTCCCTTATACCATTCCATCTCATGCCTCATTTGTCTTTTTTTGTGGGGGAGAGAGAACTTTTTTTTTTTTGGTCAATATTTCTCATCTTCCCCTACACTGAAAAACGTTTAAACAAAATAGCTGTCACAAATATGCAAAGTCAAGAGCGACCCTGGCTGCGTCTGGGGTTTTGCCCCGAGTCCATCCCTTCTCTAGAGGAGGTGGAAGGCACCATGTGCAGTGGTTAGGTCTTAAGCCTTTCAGAGATCCGCTGCATGCACCATTCTCCGGTCCTGCTCACTTCCCTCTCAATCACACTAATTTCTGATTTCTCCAAAACCATTCTCACTCCTGTTTCTCGTGAGCACAGTAGTAATCCTTTACCTTGGAGCACTACCATTTGGTTCAGTCATTTCCCAGGTAACAACTCTCCCCTCCCCACTCTTCATCCCGGGCTATGGTACATATGGGTCCTGTTGCTCTTTCTGAGAGTATAGGTTGGCTCTGTCTGTCCAAAAGCTGTCTGGCCGACCTCCCAGAATGTCCCTTCTTTCCCCCCATCACTTTCAGCCCTGGAAATCCTAGCTCCTCTCTTCAAAGCTCAGCTCAAAAGTCACTTTCCTCTGAGTTCCTAGAACTCATATTCTCAATCAATCAATCAATAATCTTCCTATGTATTTTGTGCTGCTTCAGTTGAAGGCAAGCTCCTTAAGGCTGGTTTGGATTTGTTTGGTTTTTTTTTAATTCTCTATCCCCACAACGTAGCATAATTGGGGGTTGGGAGTGGTTAATAACAGAATTTGTAGTTTGTAATGGTAAGGGAACTAACCATAAAGAAATTTCTCCACCCATGTGGCTCATTAAGTTTGGGGACCTATTGTCTCTTTAGAATTGCCTGGGAGAATCGCACGTATTTAACCTATACTGGATCACTTGCCGTCTAGGAAGGAAGGGAGAAAAGTTTGGAACACAAGGTTTTGCAAGAGTGAGTGTGGAAAATCATCTTTGCCAGGATTTTGAAAATAAAAAGCTCTTATTAGAGTTGCCTGGGAGCGCTGCGGGAGAAATGATCCGCCCAGAGACATAAAGCCCGTGACAAATTGATACTAGAATCCAGCTCTTCTTCATATCAAGGCTGGCTCTCTAGCCACTACACCACACTGCCTACCAGGCATTTAATAAATACTTGCTGGATTAATGAATAGCTGATCCAATTTATAAATTCTTAGATTATCAGATTTCAGTTATCAGAAATAAAATATCCTCTGGGGGGGAGGGGGTGACAGATACACATGCCAATTTCAGTCATCACCCCAGAATATCCAACTGAGTAGCAATGCATACAGAGGACACTGGCTGCAGGAAAAGGGAGGGAGAGAAGAAACAGGAAGGATACCCGTGCCTAGAAGCAGTTTAGCAGCCTAGTGGCTATTGCTGGACTTGGGAGCCTTCCCGAGGCGGCGGTGATAGGACTGAGAAAGAATGTGGGATGGCTCCCACCCCTGCTGCAAATAGAAGAAAGGGAGTTCTCAATGTTCCCTCCGTTTGATGGAACTCAAATCTTCCATTTGCTTTTGGACGGTCCAGTTAATTTACTCCTATTTTGTCAAAAAATCATTTCCGGGACTTTACTGGTCTCTTCAGCTGTTATTTCCAGAAGGAAGGAGCCTTTCCTGGCTCTCTACACGGGCCTACATATGCCATCCTCCATTTCTTTCTTTTTCTCTTTCCAGCCATCTCAATTCTCTTTGCTAAGGCGGGAGGAGAAGTCCCGATGAGGCAGAGCAAGAACAATTCAAACCCTTTGCATCTTTGACCCTGACTTGGCTGGGGCCAGTTAGAGAGGAGACTTCAAAGAGAATCACCCCATTCTAGCTGTGACCAGTCCAGGCACCTCCTAGTAACTCAGCTCTCTATTAGCTGAAAGCCCACTTAAGGATCATAAGGTAAATAGGTCGGTCATCCCGTCCAATACCATCCATCCATTTACACAAAGAGTAAGCATCAGGGGCAAAATCGGAATCCAGGTCTTCTTATTTTAAAAAGTCACTGCTCTCCTCACAACAACTAATCTCAATTAAAATTCCCCCAATCTCCTTTCACTTCCTTCTCTCCTTGACCCCCCTCCAGTGAGAAGATGACCTTACGGCCTGAGCCATAAGTTCAGGTTTGTGACTACAGCTCCCAACAGGGCCTTGAGATACACAGAAATGGTAAAATGGTGGGGATTTTGATTCATGCATAAATTGGATCTAAGTGAAGCAGAGTTGCACAAAGTCGGCAAGCTGACTCTCTTTTCTAAAGCCGCCATTGCCCAATGACAAGGACAGAGTCAAGGTGACTGGTCAATGACTCGAGAGGCAGCGGAGGATGACCCTGGTATCTTCCAGGTGCTGTAGACTCCCCCACCCCACCAGCAAATACAAATTTCTAACGTTTTCCCCAGTAACACTTGGGGCATGGGACAAGCCATTATCTTTTCCCACTCAGTCCTAAAAACAGGAAACAAAGAGCAAATTTTTGTTTATTTTGTGTTTTTAAAGAAGTAACTCTGAAAAATAAAAAGACCCAAACCAGGCAAAGCTGCAGCCACTGATTAATTTAAAAAAAAAAAAAATCTCCCAGAATCCTCCAGGAAGGGGCAAGGCATCCTGATCAATGCAACATGTGAGGAGAGTAGCAGGAGGTCAAAAGGAAATGACTAATCCCACACAGAAACAGGCTGGATGGGCCCAGCCCGCTCTGTCCCACTGTGCCCTCCCCAAGAAACAGGTTAAAAGACACTCCTGGTACAGCCCAGTGGGCCTATCAGGAGAACTGGTGCTCTCCCACGGAGGCTTCAATCCGCTTTCAGACAGAGGAAACACCAAATTCAGATTGCCACAGGTTCTTGCCACTTTTCTTTTTTTTAACCCGTTTCTTCTAATTGAGAATGAGGTCCTAGATCACTTCCAGGTGAGCCTTTGGCCACATCAGGAACTGAAATCATCACAGAGAGCGTCCTATCCCACAATGGGGAACCAGGAGCTGTCAAGATCCCCCCCAAAGCCATTAGCCCTCCATAGGCTGAAACTACTGTTTCTCCCCAGTAGAATGTAATTTTATTGAGAGCCAAAGAAGGTTCTCGTTTACATTTTCCCCCAAGTAGGTACTTATTATATTTCACACATTTTGAAAGACAACAACCATGCGTTACATATTTGTACCCTGTACAAAACAGCCCCTGTCCTCAAACAGCTTGAACTGAATTCGACTCAGTGGCCCGCTAGGAAGCAAACCTCTTCCTCATCTCTGGGGCTCAGTTGGCTCATCTGTAAAATGAGCTGATTGGGAGAGAAGTCCTGAAGAAAAGAAAGAAACAGCAGAAGAATGGATGGCTAACCGGACAGGACGCTGTAGACACTTAGCTGAGCTTCTTTTTTGTCCCAAGGGAGGGAGGATCCAAACTGCAGGGAGGTGGGGAGGAAACATGGCCATCAAGAAAAGACAAAAGGTAACAATAAAATGTTAGGGCACTCAGCAGGACCCAGCTATCTCTCCTTCACAGTGTCTGAATGTTGACTCTCCAAAATGGCGGCTGTCAGTTTTGTTACCTCTTCTAGAAACAGTGCCCATTTCTGGTATAACATACAGCACTCCTGCCTCTTAGTGGAAAGGGGAGTGCCGTGAGTGGGCTTGCCACTGGAGAGAGAAATAAGAGAGGGCCTCCCTTCAAGATTAAACTGGACAAAACAGGCCAGACACACTAGAAACAAGAGGGGGAAAAGGCGACAATGTCTAGGAATAAGATGTCTAATTCACTAGCCCCTGGACACTATTTAATCCTTTCTGCTTCCATCCCCCCTCCCAAAAGGTTCCTAATGCTCTCCTACACACACACACACACACACACACACACACACCACACATACACTCTCACACAAATTCTGGGTCTCTGTCTCTGTGTGTAAGCCCAAGACAGATGCTCCATCCAATCCAGAATCGCAGAGTTTGCTCATCACCTCCAGCCTCTCCTGAACTCTCGGATCTCCTAACAAGAGAGCGGAAGAGGTCACTGTCTGTACTTGGCAACAGCCTTGCCCATGTTTCTGTTTATAAAATCTTCCTCTTTATACAAGCCATTTCCCAATTGATAAATGGTCAAAGGATACGAACAATTTTCAGATGAAGAAATTAAAGCCATCTATAGTGACATGAAAAAATGCTCTAAGTGACTCTTGATTAGAGAAATGCAAATTAAGACAACTCTGAGGCACTACCTCACACCTCTCATTCTGGTAAGATGACAGGAAAAGATAATGATAAATATTGGTGGGAATGTGGGAAAACTGGGGCACTGACACATTGTTGGTAGAATTGTGAATGGATCCAATCATTCTGGAGAGCAATTTGGAACTATGCCCAAAGGGCCATAGAGCTGGGCATGACCTATGACCCAGCAGTGTTTCTATATTCCAAAGAGATCATAAAAAAGGGAAAAGGCCCCACATGTGCAACAATGTTTGTGGCAGCCCTTTTTGTAGTGGCTAGAAACTGGAAACTGAAGGGATGCCCATCAATTGGAGAATGGCTGAATAAATGATGGTATATGAATGTTATGGAATATTATTGTTCTGTAAAAAACGAGCAGCGGGACGATTTCAGAGAGGCCTGGAGAGGCTTACATGAACTGATGCCGAGTGAAGTGAGTAGAACCAAGAGATCATTGCACAAGACAACAAGATTATGTGATGATCAACTAGGAAAGACTTGGTTCTTCTCAGCAAATCAGTGATCTGAGGCAATCCTACTTCATAAATTTTGGATAGAAAACACCATCTGCATCCAGACAGAGATCTATGGAGGGTGAATGTAAATCAACACATGCTATATTTACTTTTTTTCCTGTCATTTTTCCCCCCTTCCCAGGTTTTTTCCCTTTTGTTCTAATTTTTCTTTCTCAACATGATTCATAAAGGAAATGTGTGTTTAAAAAATTAATATGCATGTATAATCAGGAAAAAAAAAGAAATTAAAAAAAAAGTCTTCCTCTTTTTGGAGGGTCTATCATTTTTCAAACTTAAATACTTAAGTATAGTTAAGTAAGCCAATTGATTTCTTCTTTCAGAGGCTGTCAGCAGCAATATTCTTTTAAAAAAACCAAACTTTTATCTAAGGGGGAAACAAAGGCAATACAGCTCAAGGCTGATAACCAAACCCTCCTTCTGGAAATGAAGTAATCTATGGCTTCCACTGGTCTCCTCTCCAATCAAACTGGGAGCCTGTCCATCCTTCCCAGCGCCCTCCCCTTCACCGTCTCTCTCTGCTGCTCCATGGCCACGTCTTTTCCTCCCCCAGCCCGCCCATGTGGGAGTCTTCCTCTCTCCTGGGTTAGCATTCTCTGCTCATGACACCCCGTATCACTGATTTCTGGGATTATAAAGTGTGTCCTGTTTCTCAAAAGGACAAAGGGCTGAAAATCTGCCTCTTACCTGCCCGG
>JAJPUD010022112.1:0-21970 GCA_023553655.1 Myrmecobius fasciatus | reverse complement strand
ACAACAACAGAGCTGAACCTTGGACCTAGATATTCCTTAGTCTGAGGGCCAGCCCTCTAACTACTAGTCTATGCTATTTTAAGGTAATTATTATGTTAATTTGTATATTATAGCAATCTATTGATATAATTTATAAGACTTTATGTACTTGAGGCCTGAGACTATGTCCCACTTAAATTCCCAGTTTCTCACACCTCTATTACCTTTCCTCTGAGATCACCTTCCCTTTATTTTGCTTATATTTTTTAATGAAAGAGTTTCCTGTTTCCTCCTCCATAAGAATATAAACTTTATGGACAGGGTCTATGTTTTTTGCTTTTGTATCCCCAACATTTAGCACAGTATTTAACATTGTAAGTGCTTGAGTGACCAACTTTATCTAGAATTATATCAGGCTCATGATTGACCTTGCTGACACAAAGCTAGAAGTGACAGAGATGGGAGTCGAAAATATCTCAGAAGGTTGGAATGAGGGATTGAAATTCAGATGATGAAATTTAACAGGAATAAATTTAAAGTCCTACACATAGGATATAAAGATTCAGCATTAGGACATAGTCTCCCATTTCTCCAATTCATTTTTAGGATGATATTAATAGGACTATGACATTCAAAGTAAAGGAGGTCCTAGTTCCTCTCTGGGACAGCTAGATAGTATTGTGGATAGAGTGCTGGATCTGAAGTTGGGAAGATTCTTCTTAAATTCAAATCAGGCTCAGATTTAAGAGCTATGTAACCCTGGGCAAGTTCCATAATCCCGTTAGCCTCAGTTTCCATCTATAAAGTGAGCTGGAGAAGGAAATGGGAACTATTCCAATATCTTTGTCAAGAAAACCTCCAATGAGGCCACAAAGAATTAGACATGACTGAAACAATCAAACAACTCAAGTTCCTCTCTATTTTGAACTATTCATACTGTATTTTGAATATGAGGCTAATTTCTAAGAGTGACAATTTAAGAGAGATTTTGATTACTGCCTCATAGGGTAACTAGAATAGACATAGAGGGAAAGTCTAGAAACTACGATATATGAAAACGGTTGAAGTAGATGAGATGAAAAAAGCATTTCTTAAGCATTTATTATTGCAAAGCACTGTGCTAAAGCAGGAGATACAAATAAAATGTCTCTGCTCTCAAGGAATTCCCATTCTAATACATATGGAAGGCTTCATGTATAAGTCAGATGGAAATGTTCCATGAACCTTAGGGGAAACAATAAAGCACAGGGAAATGCTTCTTCTTTAATGTCATTTTCACCAATAAGATGACATCAGTTTCTGTTGTAGAACAAGCTAATGGAGCTAAGAACTTGGAAGTAACGATGCTTCTGGTCCCATGTCATCAAGTAACATCTTGGGAAACAATCCTTGGGCAGATACCTGGCAGCTGCTCCTGTGCGTGCCCCAGTCACAGCTAATAAAAACCCAGGGAAGAAAGTTCCTTCACCAAAGTCCTTGATGCTGGCAGATGGTTAGATGGTGAGTTAGAAATTAATTTCAAGTCTGGTTCTCTACCTACTATACTTTTCTCTCTACCAGGAAGAGACTTTATCCCAATAGAAGGAAAAAAATTACAATTATACCTGTCCCTAAAATGAAAAGACTGCCTTTTTTATATAGTACCTAGATGTGTTTAAGCAGAGTCTAGAAGCTTACCTGTCAGGGATGCTGTCAAGGGAATTCCTACATTGCTTGGTATGTTAGACTAGATGGGCCTAGAGCCTCATGTGGTTTTAAGCATCAAATCAAATGAAATGGCACAGAAAGTGTTTTGCAAAGCTTAAAGTGCTTTATAAATGCCAGCTAGTTATCAGCTTCATCATTAATAATAATAATGAATATGACAGTGATGTTAATGTTTACAGAATAGTGAGCCATCTTTTGAGCAAAGTTTTAAGCAGGCAGTAAATCCTTTCAAGTTAAAGGCGTACCTCCCATCTCATTCTGGTATTGCTGTACAAATAAAGAAACTGGGCAAAGTAATTCAATTCAATTAGTAGGTTCCAGGATAAATACATCTTGGCTACTATCTTCATAAGAGAGAGCCCATTAAACATTTTCTAAGTCGCAAGTACACCCCAATAGGATATAAAACTAGCTACTTGTTTTTATTAAAGTTACTCATAAATATAATGAGATTGGCATGGTTGTTAAAAAAAGATAATTGAGGGTGAATTTAATCTAAATTCTCCATGGCTGTCTTGCCTGGAGCCATCCTTGACTTTATCTCTCAGAATTTCTTTCCTCAGTGTCCTGAATCTTTGTGTGCAAAAGAAAAGGAACTACAGGAATAGGTGGCCTTTATTCTGAATAATGACGTTTTCTTTATCCTGGCAGATTCTCTGAATAGTTTATCATCACTTTTGACAGCTTTTAAGAACAATCTTATCATTCATCTTAATTTTCTCTTCTATGCAGTAATTCCAATTGACTTTCATTAATTTTTTGGTATGTGTTAACCCATATGGCTTAAGGGGGCTTCCATTCTCCCTGTTTGTAGAAAAAAAGGAAAATTATATAACAACATGGGAATTTTTTTTATAAGAATCATTCTGAGATGCTGTCGGCATGTGAAATTGTATCCCAAATGGGAAGATAATATCCCTGTTAATCAAAAAACTATTTAAAAACTCAATTAACAGAACATTATGCTATATAATTAATCTTCATTGCATTTCACTGATTTCTACCCTTCCCCCACCAAACGAGGTTAATAAATCTTTGAATTTTATTATAATGATCAATAGAATAAATTCCATAATGCAAAGTAAGTTGGTTACAGGAGATAATTTGCTATTTTTTCTCTTCCTAAAGTAATTAAGTCACATTCATCTAAAGCCTCATTCATCCTGAGTAACCAGGCTCACATTCCAAGATCTCTTGGACTAAAAGATTCAATAGGAAAACAAATCAGCTGCAGTTTTACCTCCAAGAAAGCAGGATCCCAAAAGGTAAGCAGAGCAAAAAATGGAGTCAAAGGGAAGAATTAAATTACCCAGATTCAGAAAGAGCAGAAAAGCCCTAATTATATTTGTCCTAACACACACACACACATACACACAGGCCCTACTCTTTAATGGATCTGACATGTCACTACTAATACTAAATATTTTCTTCAATGGGGCAGGTATCCATGCCTTCTCATTTTATAAGATTCTAAGCTACATTATTCCATAAATTAGCCTATAGATGGTCCACCTAAAATGCTAGAGATCACTAGAGTGTTTTTTTTTTTACATTTTTTTACATATTTACATTTTGAGGGTATTGGCTACCTTTTGCCCCCATTCTTTTCAAATACCTGTTCTACTATTTTTCTCCATAATACATTACTTACAACGTATTCCAATATAATTCCAACTTCAGTGAAATAGAGTGCAGCCTACTGGTGTCCATCACAATGGGTTTTATATATATATATATGTATATATATATATATATATACACACACACATATATATGCACAGAATGTACCTAAAACATAAATGCATACATGTATATCTGTGCTTATGTATATATTATGTGTTCAGATGCACATACACCATGTATGTGCTGTTTTCCCAAGACAGTAATTTTTTAGCCTTTTTGGTAGTGCTAGATTTGCTCTCTAAGAGCTAATTGCTCCAGTTTCTTATTGGTATTCATTATTTATTTATTTATTTTTCAATTTATTATTCATTACTTATTTATATGAATTTAAAAATTAAATTAAATTTAAAAATTAAAAAAATAACCAAAGAACTTGGTTGTTTTTTAAAGATTAAGACTAGAAAGGATAAAAGAAGAATTTAATAAACATGAAAATTTACTGACACATTAAAAATAAATCCTTCCTAGAGACAATGCTTATATAAAAGACCCAACTGATAGTTGTAGACTTCATTTGTTTTCTTAGGGAAACTTTAATTTCATGTGCTGTCTTACTTCTGACTCCTTGTGCTACACAACTGGTTTTGTATTACACATCATTTTGTTCTCTAATTATTTCATGATACTGCCTCTACATCTAGACTATACATACTCCTGGAGAGTGGGTTTCCCACAGGGACTAACAGTTTTGTGTACCTCACTCTGCTAGGGGCATGCACTCAATAAACATGCCTCATTGATTTGCTCCATTCTAAAAACACACAGGTTTCCTTGAATTTTCTCTGTTGGAACCAATGATATCAATTTCCCTTGAGTGGATCATTGGTAGAAAAGGTGAAGATGAAGATGAAGAATTTTACCTCTTTGGGTTGGATCACTGGTTCTAATGAGATTACTCATCAAAACTGGAAGAGACAATAAGAAGATGACCTAACCTTCCCAGAAGAAACACTGACCCATTAACACACTGGGTATGATGTGTCTATTGCAGGAATTTCTAATCTTCCTAACGCCCATTCTCAGAATTCCATCGGAAAAAGTCTTTGTCTATGAGAGGCAGTAGGTGGGAGAGGAAATGTGGGTATTTTCCTTGGATGGGCTGATAAATACAAGTAATTGATTTAGACAAGTCTCCAAGTACATATATAGTTTAGCTTGAATTATTCGGTCTATATATTTTATATTCACCAAATAAGCTGAGTTTCTGAGGCTAAATGCATTGGAAAGAATGCTGGCCTTGGAGTTAGGAAACCTGGAAATCTCAAACCCCAACATAGACTTGTGGTGCAATGATAGGAGCCCTTTAACTTTTAAAAGCCCCAATTTTCTCACCTCCAAAATAGGAGTCATGATGCTTATACTACCCACCCCCCAGGTCTGTTGGAGAAGAAGTACTTTGCCAGTCTTAAGTGTTACATCTGTATTGGATATACATTACTTACCATTAGTGGAAAGGAGAAAGTAGGCTGCATTTTGCTGTGGAAGCCATCTGATCTTATTAATCTTTTCTTCAATCTCTAAACTCTTCAGGTAATCGAATTCGGGCTCATGGCTCTGGAATGTGCTGTAAACATTGTATTCACCCCTTCGATGGAGCTGATTTTTACTCTGTTTGTAGAAAAACACAAAAGAGATTTTTTTTTAAAAGTGAGACAAAAACACATTTGTAATGATTTTCTCCTCTTACAGATACAACAGATACAGATGTAACAGATACAAGAGAGACAAAGTACCTGGAGCTATAGGCAAAGCCATTCAGACTTAAATGGATGAAGGAAAGATTACTTTTGTTTCCCCTTGGCACCTGATATTATTAGTTCAGATTATACAGTAGATGTCAAATTAATGATGGGTGAAGGGGTAAGAGAGAAAAATAAGCGTGGGGAGAGGAAATAAAGGAAAGCAGTGAACAAAAAACTTTTGGTTTAAGAATTTGGGGATTATACTCTGAAAAATTAACAAATGGGGCAGCTAGGTGGTGCAGTGGATAGAGTCCTGAAGTTAAGAGGACCTGAGTTCAAATTTGAACTCGGACACTTAACACTTTCTAGCTGTGTGTCCCTTGGCAATTCACTTAAAACCAATTACCTTAGCAAAAAAAACAAACCAAAAAAAATGTATATTTTTGTTTATCATGTTAGTCGGTCAATAAACTTTTATTAAGTACTTACTATGTGCCAGGCACATACTAAGCACTTTAAGATGAAATTAAGGAAGTCTTCCTCTCCTCCACATCTGAAAGGGTAAGATAGAGCCTCACAAGCATGAGTGAGAATGGGTGGCAAGAAAGGGATGGATTTGCCATGTGCATACTTTGGAGGGAACAGCCAAATCAAAGAGGTCCCAGTACCATCTATATTTTGAGCATTTCTAAAGGACTTTTTGATTCATTTTTTAAAAATTGGGTTCAAAAATTCACACCTAGGTTGTACAAGCCTTGAAAACTTTTTGAATAGAATGTTAGTTTCTATGAATTTGTGTTTGAACACATAAAAATGAAAAGAGCATTGAATTTGGTACCATAGGATCAGGTTTAAATCTTGGTTATGGTATTTATTTGTTTATAAATAAATAAAAATAATAAATTTATTTATTTACTGTGTGGCATTGGACAAATTACTTAAGTTCCCTGGATTTAAAAAAATAAAGGTTGAATTGGTCTTAATGGGTTGGTTCCTTCCAACTCTAAAGCTTATGGACATCTTGACTGAAATCTAAACCAATTGGACTCCAATTGGACAGTAAGGAAGCTTGTAGAAAACCAATCTGCACTCTCTGAGGCCCTTCCATATTTCCTTGCTTTCCCCATTTACTAGTGCCAGGAATCTGCCAGTGACTTTGGAAGCCTAGAGAGAAGGGCAGACCAGTCCCTTGTCCACAAGCATTAAACTGCACTCTTCAGCTGACACTGAGAAATGTGTAGTTGGATGGGGGAGGGGGACAAGGAAGGTAGAAAGGTTCCTTCTAAGATGATTCTGTGAGAGAATGAATTTCAGTGCAAGATTCATTGGATTAGGATGAGAATCTGGCCCTGGATAATTATCACATGGAAATATTTCTCCTGCTTGCTACTTATATAGTTCTTTTTTTTTTATCTTTAGGGCTCTTTATAAAACTAAACTCATTAATTGCATGTTATTTTGTGGAACAAATAAAATCTACATTGAAATTTTGTGGAACAAAAATACTATGCCTTAAAAAAACCCTTCCTTTTCATTTTTCTAATGAGCCTGATTCCCTAAATTTAAATAAATTAAAATAGGCAAAATTAGCTAGGAGAAAATGTGAGATAAAGCAAAATATAGAAACAATAAAGAAAAATAAAATACTATCCCTGGCCCTATGTGACTTAAGTAATTTATATTAAGTAGCACCTATACTATTCTTTAAAATCATTATAAACCTAACTTTTTTTTATTTTGCAAATGAAGATTAAAAATAGGTTTGTGGATGTCTTAAATGAAGAGGTTCTGGCCATTATTCTGGCTGCCACAAGAAAAGCCAGTCTACCTTAAAAATAAATTTCGAAGATTGTTGATTTGCTACCATCCAAATCAGACTGTCAAGTGTGTGTAGTATGTGCCAGACCAATTAGCACCAGACAGCTTTGGAAATGTAGGAAAAATTCCAGGTCACAAAGGGCTATTAATTTTCACTTGCCAACCACATTTTAGTGTTTCTTGGGCCAATGGAATATGCTGGGTGCCTGATTTAATTCAGAACACTTGAATTTATATAAAATCCCCTAGGGTTTTTGAAGGTCTTATAAAATTAATTGCAAATAATGCACAATTACCAAATATATCACCTCTAAATGAGGCTTTCCTTTTTCAATAGTAGTTGCAACCTTAATGGCTTTCCAGCTCTGAGCAGCTTTTAAATTGGTAAGGAGGCCTTATGCAAAATATTCTTGAGCTACATTATTCTCCTCTCTAGGATCCCAAAGTGGCTGGCAGATTTCTGGCATTACCAAATGGGGAAAGTGAGGACATATGGGAGAGCCCCAGAAGGTGCAGACTGGTTTTTAGAAGCCTCACCATCAAACACTCGTCCTGACCAACTGGGGCTCACGAGCAGAAGAACTCTAAGGGAAAGATCCCTCCTGCATCAAAGTCTACGGTCCTAGGTTGTGAGAACAGAGGCAGAAGGCAAGCAAATCATTTCTCATAAGCAACAGAAGCCATCATGGGTTCAACTCAAGCCTTGGGAAGCAATATTGACTGATCTATAATTGACCCTTTTGAATTAGAATTGTGGTCCACAAAGAGATGTAGACTTTCATTTCAAATTTAAAATACCCAGAAGCAGTATTTTCCCACAAGTCACTTTGGGCAATTCCTTTTCTTGGGTCCACCTTCTTAGCAGAACTAGCAGGCAATTACTTTCTTCTCTCCTGACCCTAAATACCCTCCCTACATCTGTTGGCAAATGCCCCCATATTTTTGTGCAACATCTGAAACCAAGGGAGATGGAATTTTGGTGGCTCAGAGAACAAAGGTAATTCAGAATGAACCAAGCCGCCTGTAGACTTTTGCAGTTTTTGTGGATCATGCAAAGCCAGGAAAGATAAGGTGCACTCAGAAAAGACAACCTTTTTAGGTGCTTTTTGAAAGGGGGAACGTGGGACTGTTGATGCTAATGATTTGGGGGACACTTTTTAGTTTGCTAGGAAAGAGCCAGGTTTGAGAGTGACATGTCAGGATTAAGGAACAGCGGGAAGATTCCTTTAAAAAGGAAAGGAGGAAAAAAAAAAAAAACAACAGGCATTTTGCATTCACTCCCACTTACCTCCTGCTCTCGTTGAAATATTACAACCCGACCCCCCTTGTCCCCTGTCGCTAGTAATTCTCCTGTGTGGTTGAATTCTACCGTAGAGATAATGTCAGCTGAAAAGAAAAAGACAAAGGCAATTTAAGTAACTGCAGACTTTCTTTCCATGGGTAGATAATAGCCATACTTTTCAATGCATTTAAAGAATGGGAGTTTGCCTCTCCAGTGGAATTTATAAGATTTTCATATAGGTTTTTTAAATGCCAACATTAATGGCACTTGGGAATGTAAATTTTCTAGATGCTAGCCAGCCCGGCCTTGCAGTTTCTGGGTGGGGGGCATTTGAAGGGAACAAAAGTGAAAGCATTTTCATTCCCTGTTGATATGCACAAGAAAAATGAATTTCTTTATGGTTCAAAGAAATAACAATTTTCTCTTCAACTGTTTGGTGGCTATTGTGAGCAATAGAATCCACAGATCCTTCACTGGCACAGCTCTTTGCATTTTTCTCACCCTTCTTTAGAAAACTTTAAGGGAGAAAATGCAAACTCTTCATAGTATCACAGCATCATAAATAAATAAAGCTAGAAGGACTCTCAGAAGTTATCATATCTAACCCTTTCATTTTACAGATGAAGAAATTAAAACTCAGGTCACATGTAATTTAATAGCAGTCAGAAATTGAACTCCTCTGATTTCCAAACCTTTTTACTGTGGCTGCCTCCATTTGTAGTTTTGAACTGTCTGCATGAGAGAGGGCAAATGATAAGACTTATTTTTATCTTACAGGCCCTGTGATGCAAGTAAATAAAAGGAAGAAATGAGGGTGAGGTGCAGGGAGGAAGGAAATAAGGAAAGAAGAAAGAATGAAGGAAGGAATAAAAGAAGGAAGGAAGGGAAGGAAGAAAAAAGGAAGGAGGGAAGAAACAAAGGAAGGAAGGGAGGGAAGAAAGAAGGGAGGGAGAGAAGAAGGAAGGGAGGAAGGAAAGAAAGGAACAGGAAGGAAGGAAGGAAGAAAAGAAAGAAGGAAGGAAGAGGAAGGAAAGAAAAAAGAAGAAAGGGAGGGAAGGAGGAAAAAAGGGAAGAAGGAGGGAAGAATAGAAAGAGAAAGAAAGGAAAGGAAAGGAAAGAAAGAAAAAAGAAAGGAAGGAAGGGGCAAATTCCTTTTGGCTAGAATTAGAAAGAATCAGACCAGCCCAGTCCCACTCCTTCCCTGCTGGCTCTTTTCCTTGTTATTCCACTTTCCTTCTCTAGAATGGCATGGCTTAATCTAATTTCCAGAGGGAACACTGCATGGAAACAGGGTCATGTGGGCAGAAGGGAATGAGGGCAATTTGTACTCATGTTATTTCTAAACTGAGAAACCACCAAGAACTTAGATCACAGATAATTGCATGAGGAAGGCCAGGCCACAAGGCCTTTATTCAAGGCTGGTTACCCCTGGAGGAAGGAGAACAGGTAAATTACCTATGATTGGATTTATTAGGGCTATTTTTAGAAAAATGTCTGAGTTTAATTCCCTAGCATTTATTTTCCTTTCAAGCTCCAACAATTGCAACTGAGAGTGCCAATGAATTTTTTTTTTTAAAGACTGAACAGGAAAGATGAGAATCCAGCCCTCCAGTATCCCAGATGGCTTTGTCTGTAATAGAAATATAAAGTAGAAAAAAGAGGCGATTAACTGAACGATGCAAATAGAATGTAAGCTCCTTGAAGGGAAGGACTCTTCTGTTATCTCCAATGCTGATCACTATATGGTACAATGTGAATGAACATGCTAGGTGAACTAACTGAATAATTCAGGTGACAAATTCCACTCTTTATTCAAATGCTTTAGCATGTATATTAAAAAGGTTTTGCATTTTTGGGGGAGAGGGAGAATCATTTGTCCTATATTTAATTCATCAATTATTCAATGAAATGGGCAAAGCCTAGTAGTGGCCACTAGGTGGTACAGTGAAAAGAGCACAAGGTCTGGAGTCCTGAAGATTTGAGTTCAAATCCAACTAGCTGTGTGACCATGGGCAAGTTACTTAATCCCTGTTTATCTCAGTTTTCTCTTCTGTGAAATGGTGATAATAATAGCATCTACCTTGGGTTTTTGTTTTGTTTTGTTTTGTTTTGTTTTTGTAAGGCAATTGGGATTAAGTGACTTGCCCAGGGTCACCCAGCTGAAACATGTTGAGTGTCTCAGGCTGCATTTGAACTCAGGTCCTCTTGACCCTAGGGACATCTAGATGCCCCATTGTAGGGTTATTGTGAGGAACAAATGACATAATTATAAAGTACTTAGCATAATGTCTTGTATATATTAAGTGCTATATAAACATTAGATAGTATCATTATACAAGTTTAGTAATGCTATTAATTATTAATATAAGCTATAATAATAATAGCTATAAAATAATAATAGCTATTAATATAAGCTATAATAATAAAAGCTATAAAAAGGGTATTAGTGTATACATATATATACACATACATATATGTATATATAAATACAACAGTATGTACATGTATGTAAACTAAAAATAAAATACTACAGCTTCAGGAAAGGTTACATGCAAAAGGTTCCAATTGAACTGAAATTTGAAGGAGCTAGGAATTCTAAGAGGCAGCTAGGTGGTGCAGGGAATAGAATACCAGGTTTGGAATTAAGAACTGAGTTCAAAATCCAACCTCAGACACTTACTAGCTGTGTGACCCTGGCAAGTCACTTAACCCTGCTTGCCTCAGTTTTCTCTTCTGTAAAATGAACTGGAGAAGGAAATGGCAAAAACAAAACAAAACAAAACAAACTCCAGCGTCTTTGCCAAGAAAACCCCAACTGGTATCACAAAGAGTCAGACATGATATGACTGAAAAAACAACTGAACAACAACAATAGTTATTTTAATGGAAAAAGAAAATGGTTGGCTATGTTACTCTTAGTCATTCCTATCTTTGGGAGGGAAGGAAGGAGAGAAAAACAGAGAGAAAGAGAAGAGAAAGTGAGAGACAAAGACACACACACATATAGAGAGACACAGAGAGACAGAGACAAAGAGAGAGACAGAAACAAAGATGAGAAAATGAGAGACAGAAACACACACACACACACACACACACACACACACACACACACAGAGACAGAAACAGAGAGAGATAAAAAGCTACTAGGCCAACAATGTTGGATCCAACCAGAATATGTAGAACTTGACACTGTTTATATCTGTATCTTATAATTAATATTAATTAATAATACAAATAACAATAATAATGACACTAGTATTTTATAGTTTATAAGAGAGCTTTCCTTGCAATGACCCTGAAAAATAAACAATGGAAGTATTGCTATCTCGATTATACAGATGAGTAAACTGAAGTTCAGAGAGGAGAGATGGCTTAGCCATGGATCCTTGGTTTATAATTATCACAGAACGTCTGAGCTGGAAGGGGTCTTAGTAGAAGACTGAATACAATACTCTAATTGTAGGAGAGTACAGTAGATAAGAGTTCTGAGCTTGGGGTCACAAAGACTGGAATTCAGATCTGGCCTCAGACCCTTAGTAGAAGTGCAATGCTGGGCAAATTTCACTTAACTGCTTCCTGCCTCAGTTTCCTAAAATGTAAAATAAAGATAATTATAGCATGTACTTTCCAGGGTTTTTGTGAGGAGCAAATTAACACAGCACAGTTCCTGGTGCATAAAATGCATTTGTTCCTTGTTCATGCTGCTTGTTCCTCTCCCTTATAATTTAAGTAGTTTGCCTAAGGTTGTGTAGTATTATCTCCAGGCATCCAAATCTACAAATTGCCATTATACTCAGATCCCTCTACAGGAGCCCTCCCCCCACATAATCCAATTCACTTATAAATCATGACATCATCTCCATGATGTCATCTGTCCTCTTGGAAAATGAAGGACAAACAACAAACAAATGTCACAAGCAGACCTCAGACTCTGTTCTTTGCACTCTGACATCTTCTATGCCTCTTGCATGAAATGAAGATTTTGTTCTAAAAGTATCAATCAATTCCTGATCATGCTCCACTTTATCCCTTAAAGCCATGCTCTTTTTAAAGTTGGAGGGGAGCAGGGAATAGGAGAGGGTGTAATCAGTCCCCAGAAAGAAATCACAGAGACCCAGTACCAGTAGGGTGACTGAAGTGATGGATCTAGTAGGGCCGTCAACTTCAGCAAGATGCTAGAATGATTGGAGGGAACTGGAGAGATCACCAGGCCTATTTCTCCTTTTTAACAAAATCCCTCTGAGGAGACAGTGTATATTGGTGATGTTAGAGATGAGCCAACAGCGGCTTTCATTTCAGCGTCTCTCTCATGATCACCCAATATGGAACTCTAAACCTCAATTTTTCCCTCTGTGAAATGTCGAGAATAATCCCTATATTGCCTGCCTCATACAGCTCTTCTGAGGATCAAATGAGCATATATGTGAAGTGGGAATGTAAGCTTTTATTATTATTAATTTATTATTAGTTTTTACCAACAGACAGTAAGTTCTCCAAAAGCTAGGACAATTATGTCTCCACTGTCTAGATCAGTGACTTAGACACACTTAGTGTCTAGTTTGTTGAATTGAATAAGGAACCTAAAGCCCAAAAAAGGTGGTCACTTGCTGATGATCACACAGGTAAATTAAACAAATGAGTTTCTCCTGTTCAACTTTATTTGTCTTTATTCCACCATCACTCTCCAAGGAGAGGGAAAATGAGGTTAAGCTGCCATTGGTAGGTACAGAGATCCTTGGAAGAAAGGCACTGGACATATTCTGATAGAGCCATCAAAGCCCAACCAGCATTTGGTTCTTTCTAGCGCAGCTCAGAGGGCTTTTAGGACTTGGGAGGTGTTACCAATACTTTGTTTTCATGAAATTTTCCTGCCTTAGTAGAGGAACCCAAGATAGATGCAACCTTTTCTTTCCCTTTTCCAACTTCTAAACAAGTGCAACAGACTGTATCACAGTTTTCAAACCACCTGAAACCTCAACGCCCCCAGAATAATGGACAAGAATTCAGTGATGAGAGAAGATGGGGGGGTTAGGGGAGGGGAGGGTTAGTGAGATCACATGCAAGACTTTATGCTAAAGAATCTAGTTAATAACAGTTTCAGAATTCTGCCTTTATTCGGCAGCAACGTTAATGATATAGCACTAGGTCTGTGTGGGCTGCAACTAGGTAAATTTAGATCCCCAGAGATGGGTGTTCCCTTCTGAGGAGGCTGAGCCAGAAAGAAAGGAGCCAAGTAGCTTTTTCCATGGCTTGCACCTGGCCAAACAATGGTTAGGTTCAGCCCCTTGCAAAAAACGGGGTTGTTCTAGAACAGGACATGTCCTAGCCAGGGCACACAGAGCAGAGAAAAATAGCTTCGAGAAGGGGGCACATGCTTTCTCAAAGATTATCCTTAGTGCACTTTGCAAGGGATAAAATTCCATCTTCTTCAACTGATTTTCAAAGCCCTCCAAGATCTGCTTCCATTTGCCTCTTCAGCCTTCCATCTCATTACTCTTCTTCATGTACTTAATACTAAATACTTCAATTATCCAGAATAAATAGGGGCACAGAATTATTGTATACAGAGGAAAGAAAGTGACAAGATTCTGTATTTCTCACAACAATCATCTGGATTGATACTATGCTATACAAAGATTGTCTGAAAGAACTAGAGATACTTCTTCTAAGAAGGGCACTATTTTAATTGTTTTTTTGTTGGAATTTTCTACAAATTCCCATAATTTTCTCCTTAATATTTTAAAATTACTACTATCTCCAGGGTCCTGCAAAATAACTATGACATTTTTTGTTGTTTTATTGTTTTTCATTTGTGTCTAACCATATTGGGTATTTTTTTTTTTTTTTGGCAGAGATGTTTCAATGGTTTGCCATGTCCAGTCAATCAACTACCATTTAGTATGTGTTTATCATGTGCCAAGCACTGGAAATACAAGCAGAAAGAAAGACAGTTCCTACTCTCAAAGAACTTACATTCTAATTCCATTGTTTTTATTAGTTTTCACCATCGGACAGTAAGTTCTCTGAGGGCAGGGGCATTTAAAGAAAACTGAAAAGGAAGGAGGGGACAAAGGTACTCAGATGAGGTGTATGATGTTTTAGGTGAAATAGAGAGGAAGTCTGGAGCAGACTGAAGAGAAATGAGCCTTGGCAGGTCTTGGTGAATTCTTCAAATGAAGACTCTAGGAGAAGCCATTCAATCAGAGGGAAAGACCACATGGTGGAAGGTACTTCCAAAGTGTGAATTTCAAGGCTAGAAAGACCTTCAGGAATAAAGAGCTGGGACATGGTTGAGAAAGTCAGAAGTACAATCTAAAGAGTTATGTTTATTTATCTTTGTCAGTGTTATATTCTCCTAAGAGAATATAAACTTTTTGAGGGGTGGAGATGATTTTTTGTTTCCTCATTGTATTGCTGCACAATGCTTAGCATGCAGTAAGTGCTTAAAACATACTTGATGAATTTAACTGAATTATCCAGTTCTTTTATACTTTGAGAAACTGAGGGATCTTTCTAGGTAAGCAGAAGGTAGCTTCTCTAAATCACTGCAGGTAAGTAATAAATTGTTACAGCAATGGAAAAAAAAAAGTTACAGCTCTGGGTAGGGGGAGAATTCTTAATCAAACAAAACTCATACTTTTTTTTTTAAAAAGATGATTTTGACTACACAAAATTTAAGTTTTTATATGAAATCAACATGGCTAGGATAAGGAGGAAAACTGTCAATGAAGGGGAACAAAATTGAAGCCAGTGCTTCTGATAAAAGTTTAATATTTAAGATACATAGGAAATTAACACAAATATATAAAGAGCTCTTTCTCATTAGATAGGAAGTTTTCAAAAGGTATTACAAACTATTAACAATCATGCAAGAGATTGCTCCTAATTATTAAGAGAAATATAAATTAAAATTACTGTCAGATTTACCTTCTCACCAAGCAAATTGACTAAGATGGAAAAGGGCAGAAATAGTCAATGTTGTCAGGGAGATGAGAAGATAGGAATGCTAATTACTGGTGATAGAATGGTGAACTGGTTTAATGATTCTGGAAAATTATTTGGAATTAAGAAAGGTCAGTAAAGTGTTCATATAATTTGACCCAGAGATTCCATTACTGGGCACATAACCCAAGAGGGTAAAAGCCAAAGGAAAAAAAAAAACAAAAAAACAAAGTACTTATAACACTATTTTTCCAGTAACAACAAAAAAAGCTGAATTCCTAGAAACAAAAATTATTGTGGTATGTAATTTTAATTTTAAAATAGTGTTACATATTAAGAAAAGAGGAAAGATAGTATGGTGAGTAGAGAGGTGTAAAAATCAAATGGAAATGGAACCCTGAGGGCTGCATATTGACTTAGAAAACCATAAATTATGTTGCATTGCAGGTTTTTTTTTTTTTTTTTTTTTTGTTAAATAGGTTCTAATTACATTTTGATCTTGTTTCCTCCTCACTTAGGGTTTTTGCTGGAGCAGTCAGCAATTTGATTGATACCCTCGATGCAATGGATAGAGAAACCCGCCTAGAAGTTCCAATAACTTGTGTCTGATTCTTGCCTTCAATACAGATTTTATGATCCTGGGCAAATTACTTTAGCTCTTAAAGCTTTGGGCAGTTCTCAGATACCATAAATTGCAGAGAAAACACTAATCTGCAGTGGGTGGAATTTTCTCTTTTGAGAGAGCCTTATGCCCACCCATAAAATCAGAAGTCCAGCCCTTATCTCTGTCACAAGACATGACAAATATGAAAAATCCAGATATTTGAGGAGATTTGTTTTAACTGTTGCAAAGTAAGTAAAATCAGGAGAGTTATAATACATAATTATTATAATATTGTACATAACAAAAATACTAAAACAAAATCAAACTCTCAGTAATTGTAAGATTCAATTTTGTCTCATGAGAGAAATGATTACTAAATAATCAATTGTTAATATTGGTGAGATCCAGAATTTTTTCCCTTCCTCATTTGAAGATTAGGTTGAAGCTTAGTTCTCTGAAGAGTAGGGAGGATGATGAAATGAAATCTTGGAATTGTTACCCAATCAACTAGAAAATCTTATGAAGAATTTATCTAAGGTGAATTCTGACCCAATGAGTTTCTTTGAGGCAGGCTAGAAGCTGGGAGTGGTCTGGCTTGACTTAGTATCTCCTTGTCAAGCAGTGACATAATCAGTCACATCCCCCAGGCTCTCATTAGCATAGGTCTAGTTCTCATTATAATATTCATTCTGTCATTTCTTGTTAACCAAAGGGAATTGATTTGCACACCTCAGGAACACCTACTCTTACAAGGCCATATAAGAACAGAGTAAGTCTTTGGCATAGGAAAGTGTCCTTTTATTGATTATTTGCTAGTAATGATTAATAAAATGATTAATTACCCAGAAACTATGACTATCAACCTTTTTACACATTATACTCAGAAGAGGTGAAGAAATACCTTTCTCTTTTCAGTAAAGAAGAAGGTGACTACTGGTGAGGAATGTTCCTTATACTATAAAATGCAAGCAGTATGTTATTTTTGTTATGTTGCTTTAGTGTATTTGTTTTTGTTAACAAAGGAGAACACAGAGATGAGTGGGAATCACAAGTTTATATCTAGAAATGATCATGATTATAAAAACAAAAGGCATCCATTAATAACCTTTTAAAAAAAAAAAAAAGCTAGTATACCTACATCAATTATTCATCAGCAGACAGATAAGTTCCTGGTCATAACACTGTTAAAAAGCTGACAAAAAAAATCGCCTCCTGAATGATCTAACACCTTACTTTCTGGCTGCTGAATTCCTGCATAACACCTTGTTTGCTCTTTGGTGAAAATTTAGTTTGAAAACATATGCTTCTCTAAATAGGAGCCAAGAATTCTTATCTTTTCTGCAAATGGTCAGGACTGGAAAATGACTTTATTATTATATCCCTTCCTGAGTGACAAAATTAGATGAGCTAATTTGAATCCTCCTGAACATTATGTTGCTGTTTAAATGGACCAAAACTCACTGACACTGACCCTTCAGCTTTACGTTGTATGTTCATGTGACAAGTTAAAAGATTCATTAAGCTCTAATTCAGAACCTCTCCCCCTCCCCCCCATACATACATGATAATGGGTAAGATAGGATAGGGAAGAAGGCACTGGCAGGCGATCAGAAAAGGGGAAAAGGCCATTTGTGCTGGATTACTGAGTGTATGAAAAGAAATGATGTATAATATCTCTGGAATCCTAGATTGCAGGCAGATTTTGAAAGGCTTTGAATGACAGAGGAGCTTGTATTTGATCCTAGAGGCAACAGGAAGTCACTGGAATTTATTGAGGACAGGGAATGGCAAAAGTAGGAATATCATTTTAGCAGCTCAATGAAGGATGGATTGGGTTGGGAAGTAGGGAAATCAATGAGAATATTACTGAATAGATTGAGATAAGAAATAATTAAGACTTAAACCTGAGTGGTTGTGCTATAAGTAGGGAAAAGGGAAAGATTTGAGATGTTGTGGAAGAAGAAACTTGGCAACTGATTGAATACATGGGGTGAGAAAGAATACTAAACTGGGGAAAATTCTGAGTCTGCAAACTCAAGTAACTGAAAGAATTATGATGTCCTTAGGGAAAAAAAAGGCTGGAGAGAGAGTTAGGTTTTAGAGGAGAAATAAGTTTTGTTTTCAACAAGTAATTTTGATGTGTCTATAGGCCATTCAATTAAAAATGTCCAATACATGATGGTTGATAAGGGTTGGGTATTTGGGGCATCTAACAGGTGGTCAAGGGCAGCTAGGTGGTTCAGTGGAAAAAGCACCCCTTTTCTGGAGTCAGGAAGACCTGAATTTAAAGTTCAGTGCAAGTCACTTAATCCTGTTTACCTCAGTTTCCCTCATCTGTAAAATGAACTGGAGAAGGAAATGGCAAACCACTTCAGTATCTCAGCCACAAAAATTCCAAATGAGGTTAGAAGAATGGGATACAACTCAAAAGATTGAACAACCAGGTGTTCAGAATCTTATGAAGCCTTATTACAGGGCCATGCACTGGGAGGAGCCAAAGATGGATAAAACAAATATTCTGCCCTCAGGGTACTTACTGCCTTGTAACATCACTGACTTCAACTAAGAAAATCCAAGTCTTGCCAATGCTATTGTGCCAAGACCACAAATGGCACTGCCTATTTTAATGCTTGTTTCTAAACTTTTTTTACACCCATTTTGCTCTTAGCTCAATCATATTTAGTAACAGATTATTCTCCCCACCTGCTCAGTTCCTGCTGCTTTTTAATGGTTTGTGTTTTTTCTCTCCTCACAATAGAAGGCATCTTACCCTTTAACCATTCAAATGTGAAAACTGGCTATCAGGTTAGAGTGCCAGGGCATCTAGCCAGCTACAATTTATTCAGAGCATCCATTGTTTTATGACTTCAAAGGGACCCAGCCATTCACTCTTTGGGACTCAATCTCTTTTTTTTCCCAATGTGCAGGAAGCCCACCATGCTTGCTGAGCTGTGACAATCCAGATGGCAGCAGGCAGGTGAGTAATGGACTCCATGCCGTTCCCATTAATATTCACATAGTTTCCCAATATGGATTGAGTTGTCCAGCACTAACCAGTTTTGGAATGATATAAGAACATGCTCACCAATGCTGATCTGTACTTTGCTGCTACAAATGGAGCCAGAGTTAATTTAACTGCAGATGGGATGAAGTAGGCCTTGCCCAAAAAGCTAGAATCTAAAAAATTACATATCTTCCAAGGAAACAAAATCCAATGGGAAATTTGCATCAGTCCAGACTTGCCTCCAAACTCCAGGGTGGCATTTTTATCGTCCAAAAGCCTTCTGGTTTATAATAGAATCTGCTATAAAGGTGCTGACCATCTGTTAGCAACTTTCCCAAAGAGGGAAGGAATAACTGAGTGGACCATATAAAATCTGTAAATCTCTTGTTGGAATTCAACCTTATTAGCATCTCTAACTGCTACCCAAACCCTAGATATACAAAAAGGGGAAGAAATTCAAAAATTTGCCCCAAAGCTACAATGAAATATACCTATTAAGGCATCTATTATATACTTATTTTATTATGGTCTGGTAATAGCTACTGTAAATGACATGGGAAATTTCCTATCTTCTGGGCACTGATTGCCCATGACAATCAACAAGAAAATGAACATGGAAGAAATATGTGGAAAACAGGTATTAAACAAATGCATGGAAGGTAAGACTATCAAATGCATAGCAAAGTGAAGTATACTCTAGGAGTAGAGGACAGAGATAAATCCACATTTGGGATGATGAGGGAGGGTGGGATTACTGATTCGAAACCAGATTGAGTGAGAGTAAGGAGGAAAGAATATTTCTCATGGACCACTATATGATCTCTTGAAAAGTGGCAAGTGGTACACAAGGAATTCAGAAATTATTTAAAATGATGGGAAAGGAATAATCTCTTAGGCTAAAGAAGGAAGGCAGAAATGGTGAAGATGAGAGACCTCTAGGATCAAGGATTCAAATCCTCTCTGTGACACTTACTATTTATGCCATTTTAGGCAAGCCAAATAGCCTCTGTATACTTGAGCTTCCTCATTTGTCAAAATCAGGCAATTGGACTAGATGGCTTTCCTAGCTTTAGGAAATTAAGTCTTAGCAATGAAGTTCTACTAGGAAAAAGGTTTCTTACTAAGAATAAGGGAGGCATGGTCTAATTGAAGCACTTCTTCAACTTTTTCTACTTACAACTCCTTTTTGCCTGAGAAATTTTTATGCATGTCCAGGTATATAAAATAGGTATAGAAAATACAAATCAAATAATCATTGATAATAAATCGTAATTTTGGACCCCTACATTCCCATATGGGATTGTGACCCACAGTTTAAAAAGCTTTGGTCTAGAGGAAAGAGCATTTGATTTGGAATCAGATAACCCAAATCTCATGTCTGCTATTTACTCTCTTGTATGATCCTGGGTAAATCATTTAACTTCTGAGTGCTTTAATGTTCTTAATAAATGAATTAATGAAAATATATTCTTTAAGTAATTGCTCTGGACCAAGTATTATGATAAGGGCTGGAGATGCACTTTTTTTTTTTTTTAAGTGAGAAAATCTCTACACACAGAAACATAGATTACAATGGTTTCTGACCTCATTATTTCACCAAAACTTTTTTTCTTCAAAAAGTGGTCTCTTAGCTGCCAAATTTAACAGTCTTTCCTTAATCCTCATTCTACTTGACTTCTGGGCAGTCTTGACTCTGTGGATTAACTTTCCTTGAAACTCTCTTTTCCCCAGGTTTTCAGAACACCATTTTCTCCTGGTTCTCTTCCAATTTATCTGAACACTCCTCTATCTCCTTTGTTGGATCTTCCTCTAGATCATGCCTTCTAATTGTCCCTCAGGGTTTGGTTCTGTCCTTTTATTTTCTCCCTTCATATTACTTCATTTATTGGCTTCTCTAGCTCCCATGGATTTAAATACCATCTCTATGCTGATCTATTTGTTCCACCTCAATTTCTCTATTGATGTCCCATTTCTCTTCTCTAACTATGTTTCAGACATCTTGAAATGGATATCTGGTAGACATTTTAAATTCAATATGTCAAAAATAGAACCCATTATCTTTCCCCTTAAACATTTTCCCATCCTCCCTTCCCTATTTCTATAGAGAACACCACCATACTTCCAGTCCCTTTTGCTCACAACTTAGGAGTCATCCTGTACATGAGTAACTTCTTGTTACTCATCAAACATGATATTTCATCTCTCAACTTTTCAATACCCATCCTCCATGTCTGGAATCCTCAACTCTACTGCTTGGACTTCTTAAAGTCCCAGCTAAAACTCTTCCTTATACAGGAATTCTTCTTTCTGTTGATCATGTCCCATTTATCCTACTTGTTTGTATATAATTATTTGCATGCTTTCTCCCCCACAGATCAAAATATAGAGGACTATCTTTAGCCTTTCTTTGTATACCCTGGCACATAGTAGGCTCTTGATAAAAGTCTGTTGACTGACTTCCACCTGACACATTTTCCCCCAAAGCAAAGGTAGTGATTTGATTAGTGCACCTAAAGCAAGAGTTAGAAAGTGAGAGTTTGGGAAGGGAGAAAGACTATTTGGATTGATGGAGGACTTTCTTTTCCTTTTACATTTTTTATTACATTCCTATTTAAAATGATTCAAGCAGCATCATGAAAGTGTTAATTTATGCCTCAGAAGGGGTTACTACTTGATGACTTTTCAAGGCCTCAGTGAAACAAGTGTAAAACATTAGAACCAAATGTATCAGATATTGGTTTTATAGGTCATTGATGACTCAATCAAACATTTTTAATGTAAAGCTTTTTTTTTAGAATATTGGAAAACAACATTTCCCTAGATGATGTACATTTTATTGATGCAGCTCTATGACAATCCTTCTCTGATGCTTCATCATGGTGAGGGGCTACTTTGGGTTCTCTTTGGCTCTACTGGGATGGCAAAAATCCTAGCAGATTTTACCAAGCTAGAACGACTTTAAGACTGGTTTGGTGATGGACTGATATCTGGGATCCATCCTTGCTGAGTACAGAGAGTTTTGTCATCAGAAGGTAAGCTTGTGATGTGATATAGATTTGGATCACTGCAATTCATGAAGACTGTATTTGACGGTGTGAAGGAGAGAACCTACACAGATCCTCAGAAGAACTGAAAAACTGAGTATCTATATACACAGATACTCAGCATCACCTCCATCAAACCATCCATTGGGTTTATTGTAAGGTGATAGGAACACATACTTAGAACATGAAGGAATCTAGATCATCATGTCCAACCTTCCCATTTTA
>JAJPUD010022111.1:707-21970 GCA_023553655.1 Myrmecobius fasciatus | reverse complement strand
GACATGATGGTATACTTAGAGAACCCTAGAGATTCAACTGAAAAACTTGCTGTATCAGATCTAAAACTATATTATAAAGCAGCGGTCATCAAAACCGTTTGGTACTGGCTAAGAAATAGAGCAGTCGATCAGTGGCACAGGATAGGATATCAGGACTATCTAGGCAATAACCTTAACAATTTAGTATTCGATAAACCCAAAGACCCCAGTTTTTGGGATAAGTACTCACTATTCGGCAAAAACTGCTGGGAATATTGGAAACTAGTGTGGAAGAAATTAGGGCTTGACCCATACCTAACACCACATACTAGGATAAGATCTAAATGGGTTCAAGATCTAGATATAAAGAGTGATTTTGTAAACAAACTAGAGGAATGTAATATAGTTTACCTCTCAGATCTGTGGAGATGGAATAAATTTATGTCCAAAGAAGATCTGGAACTCCTAATTGAACACCAGATAGATAATTTTGAATATATTAAGTTAAAAAGTTTCTGTACAAATAAAACTAATGCAGACAAGATTAGGAGGGAAGCATCAAATTGGGAAATCATCTTTACATTTAATGGTTCTGATAAAAGCCTTATTTCTAAAATATATAGAGAATTGTCTCATATTTATAAGAATTCAAGCCACTCTTCAATAGATAAGTGGTCAAGGGATATGAAAAGACAATTTTCAGATAACGAAATTAAAACCATCTCTAGTCATATGAAACGTTGCTCCAAATCTTAATCAGAGAAATGCAAATTAAGACAACTCTGAGGTACCACTACATACCTGTCAGATTGGCTAAAATAACAGGAAAAGATAACGATGAATGTTGGAGGGGATGTGGGAAAACTGGGACACTGATACATTGTTGGTGGAAATGTGAACGGATCCAACCATTCTGGAGAGCAATTTGGAGCTATGCACAAAAAGTTGTCAAACTGTGCATACCCTTTGACCCAGCAGTGTTTCTATTGGGCCTATATCCCAAAGAGATCTTAGAGGAGAGAAAGGGACCCACATGTGCAAGAATGTTTGTGGCAGCCCTTTTTGTAGTGGCTAGAAACTGGAAACTGAATGGATGCCCATCAACTGGAGAGTGGCTGAATAAATTATGTTATATGAATGTTATGGAATATTATTGCTTTTTAAGAAACGACCAGCAGGACGATTTCAGAGAGGCCTAGAAGGACTTGCATGAACTGATGCTGAGTGAAACAAGCAGAACCAGGAGATCATCATACACAGCAACAACAGTATTACATGATGATCAATTCTGATGGACATGGCTCTCTGCAACAAAGAATTGTCTCAAACCAGTTCCAATTGTTCACTGAAGAAAACCATATACACCCAGAGAGAGGGATATGTTATATGGACAACAACATAACATTTTCATGCTCTCCGTTGTGGTTTGCTTGCATTGTGTTTCCTTTCTTTGATTTTCCTTTTTTTTTTTCTTGTAGATAGGATTTTTCTTGCACAACTTGTCAAGTATTTCAACATCATTAACATGTAGTGTACTTCCTGCCATCTAGGGGAGGGGAGGAGACTGGGAGTAAAAGTTGTAATGGAAAGCTTTGTAAAGATCAATCCTGGGGAACTACCCATACATATGTTATACAAATAAAAAGCTTTAATAATTAAAAAAATAGAGAAGCCATGATCAGAATTACCCAGAACCTTACAGCTTCCACTTTAAAGGATTGCAGGGCCCAGATTATGATTTTCTGAAGACAAAGAAAGTTGGATTGCAGCTAAGAATCAATTATCCAGCAAAATTAAGCATTATCCTTCAGGCAAAAATAGACATTCAATAAAACAAATGGATTTCATTTATTTCAGATGAAAAGAGCTGAGATGAACAAAAGAATTCTATCTTTAAATACAGAAGTCAACAGAAGCCTGAAAAAAGGTAAAAAGAAAAGAAAAATAAAATGTTTCTTTAAAAGTTAAAAACTTTACATCCCTATATGTTAAGATATGTTTACATTTTGAGATCTGTATCTCTGTTACAGGTATACTTAGAGGGTGCAGGTATCATTTATTTTTACTGTGATGATATAAAAAATAAACTAGACATGGAAAGGGGATTGTACTGGAAGAACAGCAAAATGGAATTAAAATGGAATAAATTACATCTAATGAAGAAAAAATAGACTTATTACAATTGAAGAAAAGTAGGGAGTGGGATGAGCATTGTGTGAATCTTTCTTTCATTGAATTTGTCTCAAAGAGAGAATATCAGACATATTTACGTCATGGAGAAACATGTGTAACCCTATAGGGAAGTAGGAGAGGAAAAGGAAAAGGAGAGTGAAGAACAAAAGTAGAAGAGGAAAGGGACAAGAAAAGGGAGAGGCCTGTAAAAAGGGAGGGCTATTTGAGGTAGGTGTTAATGAGAAGCAAAAGACTTGGGAGGAAGGAAAGAGGAAAAGAAAAGACAAAATTTTAAGCTAGAAAAAATATGATAGTGGGAAATACAGAATTAGTCATTTTTACTGTGATTGTGAAAGGGATGGATTCTCCCATGAAATAAAAGTGGAGAGCAGTCTGGATTAAAAGTCAGAATCCTACAATATGTTGTTTACAACAAACACATTTAAAACAGAGAGGTACATCTAGAGTAAAGGTAAAAGGTTGAAATACAATCTGTTATGCTTCAGCTGAAGTGCAAAAAAAGAAAGAAAAAGAAAAAAAAAAGGAGTAATTATCCTGATCTCAGACCAAGCAAAAGCAAGAACAGATCTAATTAAAAGAGATAAGGAAGGAGACTATATCTTACTAAAGGGTACCATAGATAATTAAGCAATATCAGTACTAAACATATATGCACCAAGTAGTATAGCATCTGAATTCCTAGAGAAGTTAAGAGAGATGCAAGAAGAAATAGACAGCAAAACTATACTAGTGGGGGAATCTCAACCTTGCTCTCTCCTAACTAGATAAATCAAACCACAAAATAATTAAGAAACAAGGAGGTAAAGTAGAATTATACAAAAGTTAGGTATGATAGACCTTTGAAGAATTGAATGGAGACAGAATGGAATATGCATTTTTTAGGCAGTACGTGGAACCTACACAAAAACTGATATGTATTAGGGCATAGATACCTCAAAATCAAATGCAAAAAGGCAAAAATAGTAAATGCATATTTTTTTGAAATCATGATTCAATAAAAAATTATATGTAATAAAGGATTAGAGAAAAATAGAGCAAAAATTAATTGGAAGCTAAACAATCTAATCCCAACCAAAGCATTTCTTAGGAGAAGTTTTAAAGCTCTAGATGCTTACATGTATAAAACAGAGAAAGAGAAGATCAATGAATTGGACATGCAACTAAAAACATTTAGAAAAAAACAAATTAAAAAACCCCAGTTAAATACCAAATTTGAAATTTTGAAACTTAAAGAGGAGATTTATAGTTAGAAAACTACTGAAATACTAAACAAAACTAACAATTAGTTTTATGAAAAAACAATAAAATAGATAAACATTTAGTTAATTTGGTTAAAAATAGGAAAGAAGAAAATCAAATTGTTAGCATCAAAAATGAAAAGTGAACTTTCCAAAAAAGTAGAAACTAGAGCAATAATTAGAAGCTCTTATAGTCAACTATATGCAAATAAATTTGATAATCTAAGTTAAATTGATGAATATTTCTAGGAATAGAGATCACTCAGATAAAAAGAGGAGGAAATAAAGTAATTAAATAGTCCCATTAAAAAAAGAAATTGAACAAGCTACTAATCAACTCCCTAAGAAAATCTCCTGGGCCAGATGGATTTATATGTGAATACTACCAAACACTTAAAGAACAATTAATTCCAATACTATGCAAACTATTTGGAAAACTATATTTATATTCCTACCAAATTACTTTTATGGCACAAATATGGTGCTGATATTTAAACCAGGTAGGGTCAAAGCAGAGAAAGAAACTTATAAACCAATTTTCCTAATGAATATTGATGCAAAAATCTTAAATAAAATATTACCAAAGAGATTACAGCAAGTTATCTCTGGGACAATGCAGCATGACCAAGTAGGATTTATACCAGTAATGTAGAACTGGTTCAATTTTAGAAAAAGTCTTAGAATAACTGATTATTATCAATAAAGAAACTAACAAAATCCATTATTTTCTCAATACATGCATAAAAAGCATTTGACAAAATTCAACATCATGCCTATTAAAAACACTTAAGAGTATAGGAATAAATGAAGTTTTTCTTGAAATGACAAATATCTTCTATTTAATATGATAAGTAGGCATCATAATGAGGATAAAATAGAATCATTCCCAGTAAGTTCAGGGGTAAAACGAAGTTGCACACTAACGCCATTACTATTCAATATTTTATTAGAAATGCTAGCTTTGACAGTTAGAGAAGAAAAAGAAATTAAAGGAATTAGAGAAGGTAATGAAGAAACCAAATTATTATGCTGTGCAGATGATATGATGGTATAGTTAGTGAATCCTGGAGACTCAACTGAAAAACTACTAAAAATAATTTACAACTTCAGCAAATTCAAAATAAATCCATATAAATCATCATCATTTTTATATGTTAGCAACAAAGTCCAGCAGCAAGTAATACAAAGAGAAATTCCTTTTTAAAATAACTGTAGATAATATAAAATATTTGGGAGTCTACTTTCCAAAGCAAAGTCAGGAAATATATAAACACAAATGCAAAATATTTTCCATACAAATAAAGCCATATCTAATCAATTGGGAAAAGATCAAGTGCTCTTGAGTAGGCCAAGCAAATATAACAAAAATGACACTACTACCTAAAATAATCTACTTATTTAATGCCATACTAACCAAATTCCCAAAAATTTATTTTACAGTTCTAGAAAAAAATAATAACAAAGTTCATCTGGAAGAACAAAAGGTCAAGAATTTCAAGGGAATTAATGAAAAAAAGCCAGTGAACGTGGCCTGCTTGTACTATACCTAAAACTATATTATAAAGTAGTAGGCATCAAAACCATTTTGATATTGGCTAAGAAGTAGAGTAGTCAATCAGTGGAATAGGTAATTGAATGTTTGATAAATTAAAAGATCCCAGCTGCTGGGATAAGAATTCATTTGACAAGTTGATATGAAAAATGGAAATAAATATGGCATAAAATAGGCATTGACCGACACCTAATACCCTATACAAGGAAAAGTTTAAAATGAGTTCATGATTTAGACATAAAGAGGGATACTATAAGCAAATTAGAAGAACAAAGGATAGTCTACCCTGCATATCTATGGGGAAGGAAAAAATTTGTGACCAAAGAGAAGTTCTTCTTTATGAAATGCATTATAGAATGAAAAATGGATAAAATATTATTATATTAAATTAAAAAGGGTTTGAACAAACAAAACCAATGCAAGCAAAATTAGAAGGGAAGCAATAAACTGGCAAAAAGGTTACATATATATATATATATATGTATATATATATATATATATATTAAAGGGTTTTGTTAAAGTCTCATTGCTAAAATATATAAAGAATTGATTCAAATTCATTAAAAAAATCAAGTCATTCTCCAATTGATAGTAAAAAGATATGATAGATAATTTTTAGATAAAGAAATTAAAACCATCTCTAGTCATAGGAAACAAATACTCTAAATTTCTATCAGTAACAGAAAGGCAAATTGAGACAACTCTGAGATATCACTATAAACATTTCAGATTGGCTAAGATGACAGAAAAAGACAATGATGAATGTTGGAGGGGATGTGGGAAAACTAGGACACTAATACATTGTTGGCAGAGTTGTGAATTGATCCAACCATTCAGGAGAGCAATTTGGAACTAGGCCCAAAGGGCTACCAAATTGTGCACATCCTTTCATTCAACAATATCTCTACTGGACCTATATGCCAAAGAGATCATAAAAAAGGGAAAAGAATTGATGTGCAAAAATGTTTGTAGCAGTCATTTTTGAATTTCCAAGGAACTGGAAACTGAGTAAATGCCCTTCAGTTGGGGAATGACTGAATAAGTTATGGTATATGAATTTTATGAAATGTTATTTTTCTATAAGAAATAATCAGGAGAATGATCTCACAGAGTTTTGGAAAACTGGCTCAAGAGAACATGGTATACAGCAATATCAGGATTATATGATGATCAATTTGGATGGACATGGCTATTTTCAACAGTGAAGTGTTTTAGGTCAGTTTCAATGATGTTGTAATAAAGAAAGCCATCTGCAGCCAGAGAGAGAGCTATGTGGTCTAAGTGTAGATTACAACATAGAATTTTCGAATTTGTTGTTAGTGTTTGCTTGTATTATGTTTACTTTCTCATTTTTTTCCTTTTTGATCTCAATTGTCTTGTGCAGCACAATAATTGTGGAAATATGTGAGGAAGAATTGTACATGTTTAACATATATTGGATTATTTGCAATCTAGAGGAGGAGATAAAGGAGTGAAAAATTTGGAACACAAGGTTTTGAAATGGTAGATGTTGAAAATTTTCTATGCATATGTTTTGAAAACTTTAATAAAAAATAAAGATTTAAAAAAATGGTCTGGAGGAGTGACCAGAAAAGTTAAAGCTTACTGTATCCTCTGATGATGTCATAGGGTGAGGTTGGCAAAGAAAACCTAAAGTACTAAGAAAATTATAATACTCTCGGAGGCAAGCAGAGAAGGCCACTGATGAGGATCAGGTCAGCCTTTTAGTCCCATCCAGTGAAGATCTTAGGAACCCCCACCTTACTATATCCAATCAGAACACCAACTTATGATGTCAAAACCCCATGGTAAAATTCCCTTGTCTGAAAGCGTTTGGGGGTTAGCCCACCATGGTGTTCTGCCCCCTGGTGTCTTTCTTATCATCTCCCCTATCTCATGGTTATAAGTAAGCTTTTTAGGATGCAAAATTCCTTTAAGAATTTAGTCAAACAGACACTGGCATACTCCCACTGCATAGCATGTTCCCTTTTCTCTTGTTAATTGTGAGTTCCACTAGGGAACTTGTTTTTTTCCCTTTTATTTTTTTTAATAAATTCATTTATTTTAATACACATTGCTTTATGAATCATTTTATGAGAGAAAAATCAGAGTAAAAGAGAAAAATCATGAGAAAGATTAAATAACAGAAGAAAAGAAAAAGAAGTGAACATAGCATGTGTTGATTTACATTCAATCTCCATAGTTCTTTTTCTGGGTGTAGATGGTATTTTCCTTCCAAAGTCTATTAGAATTGCTTTGGACCACTGAACCACTGAAGAACCAGGTCTTTCATTGATGATCACTGCACATTTTTGCTGTTATTGTGTACAATGTATTCTCGTTTCTGCTTGTTTTGCTCACTAGCAGTTCATGTAAATCTTTCCAGGCCTTTCTAAAATAAGCTTGTTGATCATTTTTTAAAGAAAAATAATATTACATTACCTTCATGTATCACAACTTATTCAGCCATTCCCCAATTGATGGAGATCTACTTATTTTCCAATTCTTTACTACCACAAAAAGAGTTGCTACAAACATTTTCGCTCATGTGGACCCTTTCCCCTTCTTTAAGATTTCCTTTCCCAGTAATGGCACTGCTACAGCAAAGCATATGCACTGTTTTATATCACTTTGGGCATAGTTTCAGATTGCTCTCCAGACTGGTTGGATCATTTCACCCTCTCTATCAACAATGCATTAGTATCCCAGTTTTCCCACATTCTCTCCCACATTTATCAGTATATTTTCCTGTCATCTTAGTCAATCTGAGAGGTTTGAAGTGATACCTCAGAGTTGTTTTAATTTACATTTCTCTAATCAATAGTGATTTAAAACATTTTTTCATATAACTATAGATGGCTTTGGTTTTGTCAACTGAAAATTGTTCATATCCTTTGATCATTTAACAATTGGGGAATGACTTGTATTCTTACAAATTATACTTTACAAATGAGACTTTTATCAGAAATATTGAGTGTAAAGATTATTCCCAGATTTGTACTTTCCTTAATGTAGTTTCTGTTGGTTTTGCTTATGCAAAAACTTTTTAATTTAATGTAATCAAAGTTATCCATTTTATCTTTCATAATGATCTCTAGTTCTTCTTTGGTCATAAATTTCTCCTTATCCAAAGATCTGAAAGGCAAATTATCCCATGTTCTCCTAATACATCTTCCTTTATCCTCAAATTATGTATATATTTTGACCTTTTTTGTATGCAGTATGAGATGTAGATCTATGCTGATTTTTTGATGTAATATTTTAAGTTTTCCTGGCAATGTTTGTGAAACAGTGAGTTCTTATTACATAAGATGCTGTTTGCTTTATCAAATATTACATTGCTACAGGTCTTGATTATTGTTTTGTGTGTATCTAATCTATTCATCTGATTCACCACTCTTAAATCCATCATTTCTTAACCAGTACCAAATTGTTTTGATAACTTCTGCTTTATAATATAATTTTAAGTTTGTTACTATTAAGCAAGCATCCTTTGTATTTATTTCATTAATTCCCTTGATATTCTTGACCTTTTGTTCTTTCACATGAATTTTGTTATTATTTTTTCTAATTCCATAAAATAGTGTTTTACCACTTTGATTGGTATGCCATTGAATAAGTAGATGAACTTAGAGAGAATTATCATTTTTATTAAAGTTTTTACTTTCAAATCACATGCAAGGACAATTTTTCAACACTCACCCTTGCAAAACCTTGGGTTCCAGTTTTCCATTTCTTCCTCCAACACCCTGTCCTAGATGACAAGTAATCCAATATATGTTATACATGGTAAAATATAAATAAATTGAATAAAAGCACAAATATTTAAACAATTATCTTAATGCACAAGAAAAATCTTATCAAAAAAGAAGAAAAATGAGAAAGAAAATAAAATTCAAGCAAACAACAATAAGAGAAGTGAACATGCAATGTTTTGTTCTACACTCAGTTCCCACTCTGAGTGCAGATGGCTCTCATCAGGTCAAGATGGCCTGAATCATCTCATTCTTGAGAAGGTCCATGTCCATCAGAATTGATCATTGTATAATCTTGTTGTTGCAGTGTACAATGATCTCCTGGTTCTGTTCATTTCACTTATCATCAGTCATGTAAGTCTTTCCAGACCTCTCTAAAATCATCCTCCTAGTCATTTCTTATAGACATATAATGGTCAGTAACATTTATATACCATAAATTATTCAGCTGATTGTTTTCCAAATGATAAGTATCCACTCATTTTCTAGTTTCCTGCCAGTATACAAAGTATTTCCACAAATATTTTTGCACATGTGGGTACCTTTCCCTCCCTTAGGATCCTTTGGGATATAAGCTCAATAGAAACACAGCTGGATCAAAGGGTATGCACATTCTGATAGCCCTTTGAGCATAGTTCCAAATTGCTCTCCAGAATGGTTGAATCATTTCATGATTCCAACAGTGCATTAGTGTCCCACTTTTCCTATATCCCCACCAACATTTGTCATTATAATTTTCTGTCATCTTAGCCAATCTGAGAATTATATAGTGGTACCTCAGAGTTGTCTTTGCATTTTTTTGATCAAAAGTTATTTAGGGTATCTTTTCATATGACTAGAGATGATTTCAATTCCATCTGAAAGTTGTCTGTTCATATCATTTGACCATTTATCAATTGGAGAATGGATTGAATTCTGATAAATTTGTATCAATTTTCAAACTATTTTAGAAATAAGGCCTTGGGGGCGGAGCCAAGATGGGGGAGTGAAAAGGTGATTTTCTGCCTCTCCTCCGATCTTCTCTCAAATCAACAATAAAATAAGCCTCTGAACTGATCTTCAAGTCAACGAACTCAGAAATATTTGGACACTGCTCTCTGGATAACTTCATATCAGGTTAGTCAGACTGGGACAGAGAGATAAATAGATGACCCCTGTGTAGACAGGAAGTGAGGGTGGGACTCAGCTCAGCTCATCATGGCAGAAATTCCAAACTCCAAACTCCAAATTCCAAACACCTGGAGTTAATCTGAGGCATTCGGGACACTCTGCCCTGATTGGGGAAAGGTGTTCCAGCAGACTTGCCTTGTTTAAGGAGTAATTCGGACTTAGTCCTAGCCCCCACGGGCCCAGTACCTTAGTCAACTCACCGAAGTGCCCCAGGGCAAAGCTTTTTGCAGCCGCTGTTCTTTTTTCCCCTACCTTAAAGAGATATCCACGCTGTCTAAAAAAAAAAAAATGATGAAGAAGCAAAAGAGAGCTCTCACCATAGACATCTTTTATAAAGAAAAAGAAATGATCACCCCAGATCCAGAGGTTCCTTTAGACAAAAATCAAGAGAAAATCAGCCAGGACCATCACTGGTCCCCTTTTCAAAAGGCCTTTCTGGAAGATTGCATAAAGAACCTCAAAAGAGAGCTGGAGGATAAATGGGAAAATCAACTGAAATCAGTGCAAGAAGGATATGATGCCCTGCAAAAGAGATATGAAAAAGACACCAATTTATTGAAAAATAAAAATTAGTGAAGTGGAAAAAGAGTGCAATGAACAAATTGGCCAGTTACAAAAGGAGCTTAAAAAGGTAACTGAAGAAAACAACACTTTAAAAATAAGAATTGAACAAATGCAAATGAATGACTCAATAAGACTTCAAGAATCAGTCAAACAAAAACAAAAAAATGAAAAATTAGAAGAAAATATGAAATAACTCCTAGGAAAAACAACTGACTTGGAAAATAGATCTAGGAGAAACAATCTAAGGATTATTGGACTTCCTGAAAGTCATGATGAAAAAAAGAATCTAAACACTATCTTCCAGGAAATCCTGAAAGAAAACTGCCCTGAGATTGTAGAATCAGAAGGCAAAATCACCATTGAAAGAATTCACCGATCACCTCCTGAAAGAGACCCCAAATTAAGACCCCTAGGAATATCGTGGCTAAATTTCAGGACTATTGCACCAAGGAACAGATTCTGCTAGCAGCTAGAAAGAAACAATTCAAATACCGAGGATCAATAATTAGAATCACACAGGATCTGTCAGCCTCCACACTGAAGGATCAAAGGGCCTGGAACCAGATATTCCGAAGGGCAAAGGAACTTGGATTACAACCAAGAATAACCTATCCAGCTAGAATGAGCATTATCCTTCAGGGAAGAAGATGGTCATTCAATGATATAGGTGAATTTCACCTCTTTCTAATGAAAAGACCGGATCTGAACAAAAAATTCGACACCCAAACACAGAACTCAAGAGATGCATAAAAAGGTAAAAAGGAAAGGACTCTTGAGAACTTTATTTTTACTAGGGGGATACTCAAAGTTTGGGGGTATAATTAACTAAATATTACTTTGATAATATGAAAAAGAGAACTAGAGGGGAAAAGGTTGTCATACTGGGGAAAAGAGGGAAAAAGTGGTAAAATAAGATCTAAAAAAAAAATAAGGAGGTAAAAACAAGGTAAAATCTCTTGAAGAGGCAAAGAAAACCCAATATAATTGAGAGAAAGAGGGGAGGGAGTTGAGCATTGTGTAAATCTTACTCTCATCAGGTTGGGCCCTAAAAGTGTATATCAGACACTTGATTTCACATAAAAACTTGTCTGTTGCTAGAGGGAAGGGGGGGGGAAAGGAGGAAAAGAAAGGGATAAACTAATAGAAGAGAAAATAGAAGAATCAGGGGAAAGGAGTAAAAACAGGGGGAAGGGATCTAAAGGGTGGAGTATTATTTGGGGGAGAGGGTCATCAAAAGCAAAGTACTGAGGTGGGGGGAAGGGAGAAAGGGGAAAGGAAAGGGGAAAACATAACGTGGGTAAATAAGATGGCAGGAAATAAAAAATTAGTTATTCTATCTGTGAATGTGAATGGGATGAACTCTCCCATGAAGCAGAAGTGGATATCAGACTGGATTAAAAACCAGAATCCCACAATATGTTGTCTACAAGAAACACATCTAAAAAATAGTGACACATATAGGATGAAGGTAAATGGCTGGAGCAGAAAATATTATGCTTCAGGTGAACAAAAAAAAAGCAGGGGTACCAATCCTTATCTTAGATCAAGTAAAAGCCAAGATAGATCTAATCAAAAGAGATAAGGAAGGAAACTATATTTTATTAAAGGGTACCATAGATAATGTAGCAATATCTATACTAAATATATATGCATCAAGTGCAATAGCACACAAATTCCTAGGGGAGAAATTAAGAGAGATGCAAGAAGAAATAGACAGCTAAATGATACTAGTGGGGGATCTCAACCTTGCTCTCTCAGAATTAGATAAATCAAACTACAAAATAAACAAGAAAGAAACTAGGGAGATAAACCAATTGTTAGAAAAGTTAGGTATGATAGATCTATGGAGAAAGTTGAATGGAGACAGTAGGGAGTTTACTTTTTTCTCAGCAGTCCACGGAACCTATACAAAAATTGACCATGTGTTAGGGCATAAAAACCTCAAAATCAAATGCAGAAAGGCAGAAATAGTAAATGCATCCTTTACAGATCATGATGCAATAAAAATCACATGCAATATAAGGCCAGGAGAAAATAAACCAAAAGTTAATTGGAAATTAAATAATCTAATCCTGAAGAATGAATGGGTGAAAGAGCAAATTATAGACACAATCAATAATTTCATCCAGGAGAATGACAATAAGGAGACAACATACCAAAATTTGTGGAATACGGCTAAAGCGGTTATAAGGGGCAATTTTATATCTCTAGATGCTTACTTGCATAAAATAGAGAAAGAAAAGATCAACGAATTGGGCTTATTATTAAAAAAAACTAGAAAAAGAACAAATTAAAAACCCTCAATTAAATACCAAATTGGAAATTCTAAAAGTAAAAGGAGAAAGTAATAAAATTGAAAATAAGAAAACTATTGAATTAATAAATAAAACTAAGAGTTGGTTCTATGAAAAAACTAACAAAATAGATAAGCCTTTAGTTAATTTGATAAGAAAAAGGAAAGAGGAAAATCAAATTGTTAGTCTCAAGAATGATAAGGGAGAACTTTCCTACAATGAAGAGGAAATTAGAGCAATAATTAGGAGTTACTTTGCCCAACTTTATGCCAATAAGTTTGATAATGGATAAATGGAATGGAGGAATATCTACAAAAATATAGATTGCCCAGGTTAACAGAAGAGGATATAAATTATTTAAATAGCCCCATATCAGAAAAAGAAATAGAACAAGCTATTAACCAACTCCCTAAGAAAAAATCTCCAGGGCCAGATGGATTTACATGTGAATTCTACCAAACATTCAAAGAACAATTAATTCCAATACTACACAAACTGTTTGAGAAAATAGGAACAGAAGGTATACTGCCAGAATCCTTCTACGAGACCGATATGGTGCTGATAGCTAAACCAGGTAGGGTGAAAATAGAGAAAGGAAACTATAGACCAATTTCCCTAATGAATATTGATGTAAAAATTTTAAATAAGATATTAGCAATGAGATTACAGAAAGTCATCCCCAGGATAGTACACTATGACCAAGTAGGATTTATACCAGGGATGTAGGGCTGGTTCAATATTAGGAAAACTATCAGCATAATTAATCATATTAATAATCAAACTAACAAAAACCATATGATTATCTCCATAGATGCAGAAAAAGCCTTTGATAAAATCCAACACCCTTTCCTATTAAAAACACTAGAGAGTATAGGAATAAATGGGCTTTTCCTTAAAATGATCAGTAGCATCTATTTAAAACCATCAGCAAGCATCATATGTAATGGAGACAAACTAAAACCATTCCCAATCAGATCAGGAGTGAAACAAGGCTGCCCACTGTCACCATTACTATTTAATGTATTAAAAATGTTAGCTTTAGCAATAAGAGAAGAAAAAGAGATAAAAGGAATCAGAGTAGGTAATGAAGAAACCAAATTATCACTCTTTGCAGATGACATGATGGTATACTTAGAGAACCATAGAGACTCAACTAAAAAACTACTGGAAACAATTCACAACTTCAGCAAAGTGGCAGAATTCAAAATTAATCCACATAAATCATCAGCATTTTTATATATTACCAACAAAGTTCAGCAGCAAGAGATACAAAAAGAAATCCCATTCCAAATAGCAGGTGATAGGATAAAATATTTGGGAATCTATCTGCCAAGGAAAAGTCAGAAACTATATGAACTAAATTACAAAACACTTTCCACACAAATAAAATCAGACCTAATCAATTGGAAAAATATTAAGTCCTCATGGGTAGGCAGAGCGAACATAATAAAAATGACAATACTACCCAAACTAATTTACTTATTTAGTGCCATACCAGTCCAACTCCCAAGAAATTATTTTACAGATCTAGAAAAAATAGTAGCACAGTTCATTTGGAAGAACAAAAGGTCAAGGATTTTAAGGGGATTAATGAAAAAAAAAATGCAGATGAAGGTGGCCTTGCTGTACCAGATCTAAAACTATATTATAAAGCAGCGGTCATCAAAACCGTTTGGTACTGGCTAAGAAATAGAGCAGTCGATCAGTGGCACAGGATAGGATATGAGGACTATCTAGGCAATAACCTTAACAATCTAGTGTTGGATAAACCCAAAGACCCCAGCTTTTGGGATAAATACTCACTATTCGGCAAAAACTGCTGGGAAAATTGGAAACTAGTGTGGAAGAAATTAGGGCTTGACCCATACCTAACAACACATACCAGGATAAGATCTAAATGGGTTCATGATCTAGATATAAAGAGGGACTTTGTAAGCAAGTTAGAGAAACATAATATAGTTTATCTCTCAGACCTGTGGAGATGGAATAAATTTATGTCCAAAGAAGACCTGGAACTCCTAACTCCTAATTGAACACCAGATGGATAATTTTGATTATAATAAGTTAAAAAGTTTCTGTACAAACAAAACAATTGCCGACAAGATTAGGAGGGAAGCACCAAACTGGGAAATCATCTTTACATTTAATAGTTCTGACAAAGGCCTCAATTCTAAAATATATAGAGAATTGTCTCATATATATAGGAATTCAAGCCACTCTTCAATAGATAAGTGGTCAAGGGATATGAACAGACAATTTTCAGATGATGAAATTAAAACCATCTCTAGTCATATGAAACGTTGCTCCAAATCACTATTGATCAGAGAAATGCAAATTAAGACAACTCTAAGGTACCACTACACACCTGTCAGATTGGCTAAAATGACAGGAAAAGATAACGATGAATGTTGGAGGGGATGTGGGAAAACTGGGACACTAATATATTGTTGCTGGAACTGTGAACGGATCCAACCATTCTGGAGAGCAATTTGGAGCTATGCTCAAAAAGTTATCAAACAGTGCATACCCTTTGACCCAGCAGTGTTTCTACTGGGCCTATATCCCAAAGAGATTTTAAAAGAGGGAAAGGGACCCACATGTGCAAGAATGTTTGTGGCAGCCCTTTTTGTAGTGGCAAGAAACTGGAAATTGAAAAGATGACCATCAATTGGAGAATGGTTGAATAAATTATGGTATATGAATGTCACGGAATATTATTGTTCTGTAAGAAAGAAGCAGCAGAATGATTTCAGAGAGGCCTGGAAAGACTTTCATGAACTAAGTGAAATGAGCAGGACTAGGAGATCATTATACATGGCACCAACAAGGCTATATGGTGATCAATTCTGATGGGCATAGTTCTCTTCAACAATGAGATGCTTCAAACCAGCTCTAATTGTTCAATGATGAAGAAAGCCATGTACACCCAGAGAGAGGACTGTGGGATCTGAGTGTGGACAAAAACAGCATTTTAATGCTTTCTTTTGATATTTGCTTGCTTTTTGTTTTCCTTCTCAGTTTTTTTTTCTTGTAGATCCAATTTTTCTTGTAAAGCAAGATAACTGTATAAATATGTATACATATATTGGTTTTGTTATATATTTTAACATAGTTAACATGTATTGGACTACCTGTCATCTGGGGAGGTGGGGGGGAAGGAGGAAAAAAATTGTAACAGAAGGCTTTTCAAGTTTAAAGTTGAAAAATTACCCATGCAAGATTAGATAAAAGCTTATCTCTGAAAACCCAAGTATCCAAGGGAAGAGTCAAATGAGTTCTGGTGGAAAAGGATTAAGGGAAATGACTATAATAGCTGTTGCAAGGAACAAGTAGTCAAATAAGTAAAAAAAAAAATATTATTCAGTGCCTACTATATACCAGGTACTATGCAAATTTATAGAATATATAAATGCACATATACACACATTTTTATAAAAATATGTATAAATGTATTAAAAATGAATGAGAAGTAATACTGATAAAAAAGAATAAAATATTTACTTCTATTTTAATCAGATCCATTAACATTTCTATCTTTAAATATACATAATATACATGGAGCCAATCAAAAAAATTAATACCAAAAATATTAAGATTTTCTTTTTTTATATATTGATTGAATAATTGTAATGAAAACAAAGTATTTAACAAAAATAATTATAATTTGATATGTCATATTTTTGCAGCTCTCATAATCTATTATTGGTAAGAATATGAAGAGGTTCCAGCATGTGAGGTGGATTCCCCTATGGTTGATTTATGAGAAGAATAGGTCATGGTTTCTAAGGATTGTCAGGCATAGATGGATTTTGGAATCAAATAAGATATTATTTATTAAGTCTTAGCATGGTACCTACTAAATACTTGAACTTTTTCCTTCTATCCTTTCCCTTTATCATTGGAAGATATAACAAAATTGTTAAGACAACATTGGAAGAGATGACAACATTGGAAGGAATGACAACATTGATGAATGAATGGTTATTTATTGTTTATTTATTATCAAAATCGATTAGCATATGGGAATATATTTATTTTTCTTTTGCTAAAAAGAGCTTTAAAATATTTCTCAGCTTTAAAATATTAATGCATTACACAGTTAAACTTCCTTTAATTTTTTTATACATACACATAATTCTGCATAAAATATGAGAAGAAAAAGTCTTGGGGTTCAATAAGCATTAATTATGATACAGAATATAAAATAGTGTTTTAGAATATTAAAGTTCGGGGTGGAGCCAAGATGGCGAACTGCAGACAGCGTTCTCTGTGAGCTCCTGAGACCTTCCCTCAGACATAGACAAATTGAGCCTCCAAACTGGTTTTGGAGCAAGGGCTCCACCAAACACTTGGACTACAATACACTTCTATCAACAATCGACTTTGTAAAAACATCGGAGGTTAGCCTCAGGGGAAATCGGCCGCTGGTCATGATCAGACGCCAGCCAGGGTGGAAGTCAGGGCTGCTATAGAGGGGCGGATTTTAGGCACCCAGGAAGCCCCTGGGAGATGCCTGGGCCACTTTGCTCTGCTTACTGGCAGGTGCTTTGGCAGATCTGCCTTTGGTAAAGGGTAGATTGAGAGCAGCTGAAGACGTGGTCCGTGAATCTAGCCTGACCAGCCTCAGACCGGAAGCCAACTCAGCCAACTGCCCCAGGGCAAATTGAAACTGCAGCAATATTCCCTGCTGGTGACTGATACCTCAACTCAAAAGCATGAGTAAGAAACAGAAGAGAGCGCTCACCATAGACAGCTTTTACGGAGAAAAAATAGAAGACTCCCCAGATCCTGAGATTCTGAAAACAATCCCAGATGAAGCCACAAAGGCAGACTTAAGCTGGTCTCCCTTCCAGAAGGCTTACCTGGATGATTGCATTAAGAATCTCAAAAGAGAGCTAGAAGAAGAATGGGGAAATAAATTGAGATCAGGGCAACAGAAATATCAAAAACTGGAAAATAGGACTGGTGAATTGGAAAAAGAAAACAGTTTACTGAAAAATAAAATTGGTGAATTGGAAAAAATCACCAATTCACTGGAAAATAAAAATGGTGAATTGGAAAAAAATCACCAATTCACTGGAAAATAAAAATGGCAAATTGGAAAAAGACAACAATTCACTGAAAAACAAAATTGGTGAATTGGAAAAAGACAACAATTCATTGAAAAATATAATTGGCAAAATGGAAAAAGAATGCATTGAATCAACAAATTCAATTGGCCAGCTACAAAAGGAGCTAAAAAAGATAACTGAAGGAAATAATACTCAAAAAATTAAAATTGAACAAATAGAAGCAAATGACTCAATAAGACTTCAAGAATCGATCAAACAAAAACAAAAAAAATGAAAAAATAGAAGAAAATATGAAATATCTCCTAGGAAAAACAACTGACTTGGATAACAGATCCAGGAGAGATAATCTAAGGATTATTGGACTCCCTGAAAGCCACGGTGAAAAAAAGAACCTTGATGCTATCTTCCAGGAAATCGTGAAAGAGAATTGCCCTGATGTTTTAGAATCAGAAGGCAAAATTGATATTGAAAGAATTCACCAATCACCTCTTGAAAGAGACCCCAAAATTAAAACCCCAAGGAATATCGTGGCCAAATTTCAGGACTATCACATCAAGGAAAAGATACTGAAAGCAGTTAGAAAGAAACAGTTCAAATACCGAGGAACTGTAATTAGAATTACACAGGATCTGTCAGCTACCACCTTGAAGGATAGAAGGGCCTGGAATCTGATATTCTGAAAGGCAAAAGAACTTGGATTACAGCCAAGAATAAGCTATCCAGTTAGAATGAGCTTCACGTTCCGGGGGAAGAAGATGGTCATTCAATGATACAGGAGAATTTCACCTATTTCTAATGAAAAGACCAGATCTGAACAAAAAATTTGACCTCCAAATACAGAACTCAAGAGAAGCATAAAAAGGTAAAAAGGAAAGAACTCTTGAGAACTATATTTCTACTATAGGTATCCTTAAAGAATGGGGGTATGATTTGATTTTTCTTTTATACTAATGGAAAAGAAATTAGAGGTGGAAGGGATACCATATTGAAAAAGAAAAAAAGGGGGGGGGAGGAGGCAAAATAAAGTAAAAATAAAGGAGGTAAAATAAGGCAAAATCTCATAAAGAAACATAGAAGATCTAATATAATTGAGGGAAAGAAGGGAGGGCTATGAGTATTGTGTAAACCTTACTCTCGTTAGATTGGCCTCTAAGAGAGTATATCAGACACATTTGGCTTCAAAGAAAGGCCTGACCCTCCTTGTGGGAAGGTGGGAGGGAAAGGAGGAAAGGAAAGGGATAAACTAATAGAAGGATTAGGGGAAAGGTATAAAGGGGAGGGATGGCCTCTAAAGTGGGGAGGACTATTGGTGGGAGGTGGTCACCAGAAATAAAGTACTGGGGAGGGGGGAAGGGAGAGAGGGGAAAGGGAAGAGAAAATCATAACTCTGGGTAAATAAGATGGCAGGGAATACAGATATAGTCATTTTAACTGTGAATGTGAATGGGATGAACTCTCCCATAATACGGAAGCGGGTAGCAGACTGGATTAAAAGCCAGAATCCTACAATATGTTGTTTACAAGAAACACATCAAAAACAGAGATACATACAGAGTGATGGTAAAGGGCTGGAGCAGAATCTTCTATGCTTCAGGTGAACAAAGAAAGGCAGGGGTAGCAATCCTTATCTCATATCAAGTAAAAACAAAAAGTAGATCTAATTAAAAGAGATAAGGAAGGAAACTATATTTTACTAAAGGGTACCATAGACAATGAAGCGGTATCAATACTAAACATATATGCACCTAGTGGTATAGCATCCAAATTCCTAGAGGAGAAACTAACAGAGATGCAAGGAGAAATAGACAGTAATACTATACTAGTGGGGGATCTCAACCTTGCTCTCTCAGAATTAGATAAATCAAATCACAAAATAAACAAGAAAGAAGTTAGGGAGATAAACAAAAGGCTAGAAAAGTTAGGTATGATAGATCTCTGGAGGAAATTGAATAGTGATAGAAGGGAGTATACTTATTTCTCAGGGGTTCATGGAACTTATACAAAAATTGATCATGTGTTAGGGCATAAAAACCTCAAAATCAAATGCAGAAAAGCAAAAATAGTAAATGCATCCTTCTCAGATCATGAGGCAATAAAACTCACATGTAATATAAGGCCAGGAGAAAATAGACCACAAGTTAATTAGAAATTAAATAATCTAATCCTGAAGAATGAATGGGTGAAAGAACAAATTATAGACAAAATCAATAATTTCATCCAGGAGAATGACAATAATGAGACAACATACCAAAATTTGTGGGACACGGCTAAAGCGGTTATAAGGGGTATTTTTATATCTCTAGATGTTTACTTGCATAAAACAGAGAAAGAGAAGATCAATGAACTGGGCTTACAATTAAAAAAGCTAGAAAAAGACCAATTAAAAACCCTCAATTATATACCAACTTGGAAATTCTGAAAATTAAAGGGGAGATAAATAAAATTGAAAATAAGAAACCTATTGAATTAATAAATAAAACTAAGAGTTGGTTTTATGAAAAAACCAACAAAATAGATAAGCCTTTAGTTAATTTGATTAGAAAAAGGAAAAAGGAAAATCAAATTTTTAGTCTCAAAATTGATAAGGGAGAACTTTCCTCCAATGAAGAGGAAATTAGAGTAAAAATTAGGAGTTTCTTTGCCCAACTTTATGCCAATAAATTTAATCATGTAAACAAAATGGAGGAATATTTACAAAAATATAGATTGCCTAGGTTAACAGAAGAGGAAATAAATTATTTAAATAGCCCCCATTTTGGAAAAAGAAATAGAACAAGCTATTAATCAACTCCCTAAGAAAAAATCTCCAGGGCCAGATGGATTTACATGTGAATTTTACCAAACATTCAAAGAACAATTAATCCCAATACTATATAAAATATTTGAAAAAATAGGGAAAGAAGGTGTACTATCAAATTCCTTCTATGACACAGATATGGTGCTGATAGCTAAACCAGGTAGGGAGAAAACTGAGAAAGAAAACTATAGACCCATTTCCCTAATGAATATTGATGTAAAAATTTTAAATAAGATTTTAGCAACGAGATTACAGAAAGTTATCCCCAGGATAATACACCATGACCAAGTAGGATTTATACCAGGAATGCAGGGCTGGTTCAATATTAGGAAAACTATTAGCATAATCAAGTATCTTAATAACCAAATTAACAAAAAAACATATGATTATCTCAATAGATGCAGAAAAAGCCTTTGATAAAATCCAACATCCATTCCTATTAAAAACACTGGAGAGTATAGGAATAAATGGGCTTTTCCTTAAAATGATTAGTGGTATCTACTTAAAACCTTCAGCAAGCCTCATATTAATGGTGTCAAACTAGAACCATTCCCAATAAGATCAGGAGTGAAACAAGGCTGCCCACTGTCACCATTATTATTCAATATTGTCTTAGAAATGTTAGCTTTGGCAGTAAGAGAAAAAAAAA